>JABASI010002736.1:0-18596 GCA_019776505.1 Tomocerus nigrus | reverse complement strand
GGGAGGGTGGGGAATTTTTCCGAAGGGTGGGGCATTTTAGTCTTGCCGATATTTAAATGGATGTAAATAAATCAAGTAAATGTGAGTTTTAATACATATGGGAAACAAATGTGCATGAAAATGTCAATTGAGTTTGAGACTCCGTAACTATACACAACGCTAGCCATACGACGCTAATCCACTAAACGCTTACACGCGACCTGCCTGGGTTATCATATTTAGTAGGGAGTCGTTTGTGTTAATTTCCTCATGTAGGTACTTATCAAATACATATTGATTTTGTTTTATTTTATCTATTTATGCACATTTATACAATTCTATTTTATACTTTAAGGATAAATCTTTCGTCCCACCTAGTAAATGGTACTATTTATTAATTATCTTAATTACTCTCGGATAATTAAAATTCGTGTAAAATAAACATGTCACTGTTTCAATTTTAACTTTTTCGTTAACGATTCGTAACGTGGAAGGTAGAAACAATATTATATAGTTAGGACTAGGAAAGCCAGGAAACCAAATTATGGGTGATGATAAGAGTTGTTGAGTGTGTTCTACAGAGGTGCAAATAATAGTAAAGGTGAATCAAATAATAAATGATGTGATGCAAATGCAAGCTCGATGGATTTTCGGTATTTTTATTGGGATATAATTTTAGGCTGCACTTTCCTTAAAGTACATATTTATTTAGTAATCATTAACAAATTAGTCTTTCTAGTGTTTAATTTCAATCAATTGAAACATGTAAACATGTTTGCTGGCGATCACTTGATTATTAAACATAAGATCCACGAAAACTAGGTCATATCGTATTTTTAACATAAGTATGTATTAAAACATACATTGATGACTAATTTCAACCGCTTACATTTTCATATACAATTAGGATTTTAAAAGAATTGCATTTTATAGTACAGTATTAGAACTGTTTGGCATTTGTATCTATATTTTGCAGTTAATTATGATAGACATTTACTCTGTACAAACAGCAAAAGGTGTCAAAAGTGAACAGCAGGCCTAAACACAGCCAAATAACATTTTAACTTATGGTTTCGGTTAAAGAAAAATGACAGTGGTTAACTTCTGTACACGTTTTATGCTTAAATAAAATAATTTGTCCAAGTTTTACTATTCCAGTAAAACACCCTATAAGTAGCATGAAAACATAAAAGAAAGCGTCCGTATATTGACATGCGCCTCCAACCCGTACTATGCAAAATGTGATAAAGCATTGGTCCGTCTACTAGATTGTGGGGCTCAATCTAACTGAATAGGAAAATTAAGAATTTGACTGGTCTTCAGTTGTAGAATATAACTTTGTTTAAAAAAAGTAAAAATATTAATCATACGCACTTAAAAGATTTTCAGTATAGGAACACTTTCTTTTTAGAGGCTAGCTAGGCAAACCGCAATTAGGATTCACCTTCCATAGAGATGATTTAGATTCCAAAAAAATAATTGCACAAAAATTTTCAAGTACCTAAAATGTATTCTTGTACAACATCTTCAAAATTATAATGACAAATAATATTTCCTTACAATCTTATATAGTCACAATAGTGTTGACATTTTGCTCAGCTCTTCATTACACGCCTTAACATAAAAACAAATAAAAACGGGGATAAAGATTGTGGAGTGTGGACTGCAGTTATTTGTGGAAGAATAACAAATATACGCCAATATGTTTATAATCACACTATTACTACATCTCCATAATGATCATAACTAGTTACATTCAGTTCAATCTATTTCGAAACATTATTTTACATATCTAATTAGTTTGCAGAATAAAGCATGACTTCTATTTGATGGCTGATTGAGGTCATTTTAGGAATATATATTATGTTATTATTTTAGTATATATATTCAATGCAAGGTATTACATATCTTATAAGATAGAACTCATCCAGGTATGTTTAATTATTGAGATTGGAACTCTCGTGCGAGATCTTGCTGCAACTGCATTTCGTCAAGCTGAGATGGAAGGTTTTTTCGTAAGGAATATTCTTGTGCCTTTTCTTTGCAATATTTTTTATGAATAAACCAATGGGCGCGTTGACACTCTTGATCACAATAGGCGTCAAAGTGACAGCGAGAGCATTTTTTGATGCCTTTCTCCTCACCGCAAGTAACACAAGGATCATTGTCACGAAAACCCTTCTGGCCATTGACTACGCTGCATATGATTCCCCAAGCGCCAGGATCGTCACATAGCTAATAAAATGCAATAGAAAGCAACATAATTTATATTAAAATGCGATTTACATAGGTATGTAAATTTAATGTCATCAAAAACCTCAAAATAATATGAGCTTAGAACTAAACTAACTAAATAAAACGATTGGATTGATATTTACCTTTGTATGTGCCAAGTTAGTTACAAGTTGTTGCATTATGGTAGTTTCGTGGTAAGGAAAACTACGAACACCTTCTCTCAACAAAATTTCAAGCCCCTCAGGAATACCGCCAGGAGTTTTACATTTCAACATCTTTCTCATAAAATTTTCAATTGGGTCTTTGGCTCCAGCACCCAATGCTTCCAATTGCATTTGACTTAGAATGTGAGATAAAATGTGCATCTTAAAAGCAGCTATTTCATTTGTATCGGCGCCCTATTAAAAGTCATATTACTTAGACTGAGATCCATTTGTAAAGTAAATCAGGATTCACTAATAGTTATTTCAAGTTTCAAGTTCTTCATTATATGTTGTAATTTTTTAATATAATAATCAATGTCATATCACATAACAAATACCTTTCTCATTTCCCGCTGCGCCATTAAAGACAGTACTTGAATGATCTCTGGAATGTTTTCATTAAGTACGGTGTTTTTGTGCACAGTCATTGCCACTTTTACCGGGTGAAAATTTACCTGAAAGCAGAAAAGAAAGTCTTATACAAGGGGAAAATGTGTCTCCATCAGTAATCAATAAAATTAGTTGATTACTTTACTCACTTGCATAATAAGCTTGTGCAACGATGGCACAATAGTTGGATTGAGTTTCGGAGAACTTTCTAAGCCCTGGGGCACCGAAAAGTATTCAACGTCTTTCCGATTGACGAAATTATTGATTGTAGACACGCACCCGTGATTACCTATTATAGGAAATAAACCAGGAGACATACAGTAATAATAACCAAACACGCATCAGAACGCTTCAACACGAATGTCATAATTAGATTACTAAAAAACCAAGAATTTGATTAAGAATAGCTTACCAACAAATGCGCCCATTTGAGAAGCAGTACGCCCCACAGAATTTTGTGCATGCGATTTTGCTCCATACTGGAGCAGAAGTTGACAAACGGCCGATTTCCCAGACAGAGCAGCAAAATGTAAAGCAGTATATCCATTGTTATGATTTCCACCATTCACATCGGCACCCTAGTAAACAATTTTTTCTCATATAGCTTAAAACATTTATAGAAACATGTGTGCTAAGATGTTGTCGGTTAGGATTCGTAAATTACTGAAAAATTCCAAGGGTGTTTTATCAAAAACTAGTTGCCTACCGCTGAAGTTAAAATTCGAAAAAGCTTAGATACATTTAATTTTACTCTGTTGCAACCAGTTTGCCAAAACCAATGTTCAAGGAGTATAATATGGAAACATCTTACACTTGACTCTCGACTTGATAAACCATTTTTACATGATAAATATTAGATTACCTGATCAAGAAGAAGCTGACACATATCTTTATTTCCACGGTAAGAAGCATGCTGAAGTGGAGTCATTCCGTGTTCGTCGACAATGTCAACTTTCTTCGAATCCAAACCTAAAGCTTCGGTAACGCCAAGCAAATCATCTTTGGCTATTTTGGCAAAAAATTCTTCATTCTCACTGAGAGGTAGTTTTTCTTCTCGTAATTCAGCCATTTTAAAACTCACGACTCTAAATTAAAAGTAACAACAAATATTGTTAAAAAATAAATGCTCATAAATCCCAATACTCCTATACAATATTGAATATGAATAATGATCAAGTGAAAATTAATTATCGCAATACATACACATACTACATTATTGTGCAAAATACTATCATAATGTTGTTAACTGTCAATAGTTTTGTGATGTCTTGTCTATCAGTTGTCAGTGTCCATTGTCCTTTTAAAATATGAAATAAACAAATACGAAATAGCAATGAGAATAAATATATAGGAATTCAACAAATAGCCAAATTCAACAAATAGTTGATGGGGAAAACATGACATTCAACATTCAACATTGGACTCATATCCGTAAATTGTAAATTGCTATCATCTACTGTCAACCGTCTACTGCTGACTGCTAGTATATACCTTGTCAAAAATATCCAATTTAATTAGGCCTGTAATCAGATCTTGTAATGTAAGCAAGTAACTATATGCAGCAGCTAACATACAGTTATTATCAATAATGGTGTCTGTATTGTGCAAAAATTGGGAAACAATTAACAAGATACCAAATTATGTGTTTACTTACCATTCAGTGTCTAACAATAGAGTCCAATTTGGCAATCTTATTTCGGAAGTGATATCAGGCAGGACGTTGAAGAACGTCAAAAAGAAAATAATATATCGGTTTGCTAGCACACTCAATTTCATCAACTGACAACCAGCAAAGCTGAAAGCCAATGATTCACGAAAACCGACCCCGAGAAATAGTACAATCAACCGTATATAGTAGAAATATAAAACTAAGATGATAGTTAGTGTAATATTGACAACAGTTTCAATTCAACGTGCTGCAATAAACAACAATAGTTTAGAGGGACGAGCATGAACACGGCGTTACCTATCCAAAAGCCAAAAGCCAGCACTTCCTGAACTGGACCCGTTGCCGTTCTCCAGTTGATCCTATAATGTGAGTGATTAGTTGCTACCGCTGCTACTACAAGTACCATTCGGCACTCTCCAGCCGATCCAAGTGTGAATCAATGAATCAGCTAAACTGTATGGATGAGTGTATGAGTATTGAGTATCCTTATGCATGCGTGCTTGTTGGTTGCATGTGTGTGTGTGCAATCCGACAATCTTATAATCTGTAATGTGCAAGTATTACATAATATTGTGTATTGTGTTGCTGCGTTACGTTCACTTCTTCTTCGGTGTACCGGTGTACCTAGTGCGGTACCTGCTAGCTGCTACCCACCTAGTATCAGCAAATAGTAATAGTGCACTTGTACTCATCAGTCGTCTCATCACAGCACAACAGGCGACATGACAATGACGAGCAAACGCTAAAATATTATGGTTTGGGAATAAATGAGGTGTAGGGAAGAAGTGTAGGCGTGGGCGTTCCAGAATCTTATTTCTATTCAAAAACAAGTTGGAAATGAGTATGCTTTTTGATTAGTAATAGATAGCAACAAAATTGAAAATAGGTATGTATCACAATATTTAGATAATATCATTATTATGTAAGATGCATAATGCGGTCCTACCACCTTGTGGTAACGGGGCCCCGCGCTGTACCGGTCGTGTTGGAGGTCGCTTCAGAACGATTTGGAAAAACACAGAAAAGAAAACTTTCCTCGGATTTTTGACCTGCGAATAGAATATTAATATTGGTGGAAAGCTGGAATGTTTTTCTAGAAAAGTTCAGTGGAATATTCCTTTGTATCTCCAAATCAGTTAAAAATAAAATCCATGGGATAAAAGCTGTCAGAGAATATACGGAACAAAGCAGAAATGCTTATTATAACCAGTACCACGAAACTTCCTACAATTCCTGAAATTTGACGAAGGCATTTATGAGTGTGCTAAAGGCAATTGTTGAAAAAATGGTAAAGATAGGATAATGGGAACTTCAAGTATGTTCATTCTTATTGTACATAAGGATGTGTAACGGATGATGGTGGGACTAACACGACTAACAGACTTACCAATACTTCGGCGTCAAACTTGATTGGTTTTCATTTATGTGGCTTTGGGCCTTCCAGATTCGAACTTCCATTAATTCCCATCTATTCATTTCATTGTTGACAGTAATTGCATTTTTGAAAATGAATGGCATATATTAATTTTTTTAATAATCTCATTAATGAAACTAACATAGGTATAAATAGCTTTATGCCGTGAAAGTTGCCTTAATCATAATAATATTACACTGATAGTGATAAGTGGTAACAGAACACTTTTTCTTAATTGAGGATACAACACAAAAAAATCATAGATTTTGAAAATTGAAAGCCTCCAATGCAGCATTCACGAACTTTGCGTACGTATATCTCTGCCACTAGAACCCTTAAGATGTCTTTCCTTACAGGACTTACATTCACATTGTCATGCATACTTTCACCTTACCCCAGGGGGAGGGTGGCCTTGGTAACTCTAGGCGCCTTGGGTTATTCTACATGTAGCTTTTAAGCCAACGAAAATTACTGGTGGATCTATAATGTGTCATAAAAAGATGGGTGATTCTCTACGAATACAAAAAATCCTGTATTTTTTTGGTCGTTCGTTTCAGGGTTTTAAGGTTAAGGCATATAAAGGAAAGAAGGGGATTTGTATCTCTTAATGAAATGACATTTACAAACGATGTATTGCATTGCAGAGTTAGGTATTTTCTCTGATCAAAATTGTTGATTTGATGCGATAGAATGCTGTTTCATAGGACTAATGTAGGTAATTGAGGCTCATCACACTTCATGATTGTTGCACGAGATGTTTAATTTCTTTGTCATAATCAGAATATCTAGAACTAATAAAAAATAAATAAGTACGAGCAGCCTTAAATTAACAAAAAGGTAAATTAAAATTTTAATAATGATCTTTGAAACGGAACAAGATTACATATTTGTTTTCCTGATTAGCTTAAACGTATTGAACCGAACTAAATAATTTAAATATATGAATATATTAATTTAAATGAAACTGGTGACGAAAGGCAAAGCCAATAAAGAGCAATGTTAATGAATAAATGCCAAAGGGGATACTACAATATACATGATTACAGTTCCAGTACAAGTAGTGTTTGTATGTTTATTTACAAGACCGATTAATATGAATGAATATGGATGAAGAGAAACAGACGAAATTTATATAACCACTGTCTTTTTACACCTCTGAACTCTTATATATACAAAATCACACAAAACGTAGAACTAATATGTACTGATGTTGGCAACTACTCCAAGGGTGGAGAATCCATTTCAGTTAGAAGCTAACACAATAACAATAATAATAATCGTAATAATAAGGGATGAATTGTGACTGAATAAAATTGCGTTACGTCGTGAGGCGCTACAATAATTGTAAAATGCATAAACACTGACGATGTTTGTCGGTAGAAGAAAAATATGCAGTAGCAGTATTATAATGTACCTAAGTGTATAATCACCAAATTAAAACTATTTTACTGTTTGTTTGAGTAGCGCAGCATCACATCCGGGTATCTATGTACCAATCTAAATTGCCAATCAAGGAACTTGAATAAAATAATGTTTTGTTTAGTGGAGGTGAAACACCTATTCGTTGTAAATGTGAAATTAACTCAGTTTACGCTCAAAAGGCTGACTACTCTCAACTCCGCAGAATTTTTTTAAAACTGTAACTGCTAAAAATATAATTATTTTTCGAATTTTCACCTACTCTATCCACATCTAGCTTTGGTGCAGGCCGGAGATTTCTTGAGAAATTCGGGGTTCGGGTTGCAGTGGGGGATTCTTCAAATCAATGCCAATTCCCTATAGGCGTAATCTTCTGGTGCTCCTCAATTTCAGTTTTTATTTGTTATGAGGAACTGTCAACACAAAATATTCAAATTAGTAAATCTTACGATGAATGAATGAGGATAATTGCGCAAGTTAGATTTCAAAAGAGCGTAAAAGCATTGGACTAATTACCAACTACTTATATTAAACTACATGGTATTAATTATTGTATTATAAATATTATACTATAGTAGTAAACTACGAACAGGCATATGTGTAAATTCCTCCAATGCTAAACTACGATGCGTGTCACTATGTCTTTACTAAATTGCTAATAATTAAGCTACCAGATTACATATAGGTATCTAGAGAATCTAGACTACAGAAATGTAAGAAATATCTAATTATAAAACTACTAATTAGTCATTCTATTTCAATGTACAGTATTATATTGTGATGTCAAGATAGAGACCGACACCGAAGCCATATTTCTATTTTACCGCATACAGAACGTGCTTACTACACTACAGCAAACTGTGCAAGCACAAAATAGCTGATAAGATTGAACCAAAATGTGGATAAGTACTTAAACAGTGTGATAAATTGAAGGTGAATTCGCGAACTTGGGCTCAAGATTCTCACTTTACTTGGACGCCGCTGGGACTAAGAGATAAAAAAGCACAACACAATTCATTAGCATTCTTCCGAGAATGCCATTTCAAACATTCATGATAAAAAACCGGTGACTTCAGAATTGGAGGACGGAAGTGAGTGAAGCGAAGCTCCTTTAATTTTCATCAAATCAAGCAACTCTGTTGTAATATTAGTAAAAGTCATGCACTGAATGTTACGCAGATATTTGCAATATAGAAAAGTGAAAAAGTTAGTTTGAACAAATTAAGTTGCAGTAATTAATTATAGCGTCATGTCAATGGCAACAAAACTACAATCTACCACTACTCACTACTGTCACTACTACAAAATACAGACAAAGAATGTGTTATACAAAAGTATAGACACAAACAGGAAAAAATGTACGTTACCTTCGGTTAGTGAGGATGGGGAAACACTCCAAACGATCACAATTGTAAGGAATGTAAATGAACCAGTTGTTTGATTTGAAATGGACTGGTTTGACATTTGTACGTATTATGCTAGATGAAGTCACTAATAGTAGTTCATCTTACAAATAACAAAAACTAAATGATACAATACAAAACCATATTCAAATACATGTTAAAAAGTTAACTATTTAAGTATTCATGACTGACAGTTATGTACAATAATTCTGAAAATATTAATTGAGGTAAATTCTAGGTTCTAAGTAAATAGCTAGATTCTAGGTGAGTTAATAAAAAGGGTGAAATCAGTTTCTCATGATTTCATATAGAAAACACACAATTTGTTAATTTAAAACTCATAACGGCTCCGTTGGCTTTTAATTATTTTCGATTTAGACTTCCAAATTTTACACATCCATACGCATGATTTTGCACAAATGTAGTCAATAACAATTAAGTATTATCATTATTACATTGATTATTGTAGTTTTTGTTGTTGTAATTGTAATTTTAACCTGTGACTTGACTAAATTTATAACTACATTTATATGATAAGTTCACACAGACTTATCAAAGAATAAATTAATTATTTGTACTAGGCACGCTCCCGATAAGAGAGCTTGCCTAATATAATCTAATTATATACCTATCATAATAATTATTGTTGTTGTATGTATTTTATAAAACTCAAAAGTGAGTTTTCTGCATCCTCTGAACAACTGACGATGAGATAGAGCACACAAAACCCAAATGCTCTCCAATCCTTTGTCCTGAGCAAGTTATCATACTCATTATTTAAGTGTGGGGTAGTATAGGTATAATATTATATATCAAATCGCACTGCACATAATTGGTGGTGAAGGAAATTTTTCTGTAAAAGTAAACTGCCCCTGACCAAGACCACATTGTTATTACTGCGGTTAAAAGAGGACACCCAAACAACCGCATACATTCTACTCAATCATACACATACACAATAATGAGACAAAATGGAACGTCAATCAAAAGGCACTATAATAGGTGATTCACGACCATAAAACTTGCACTTGTATAAAACTTTACACTGGCACCCTTATTCCTGTTGTCATTTCCGCATACTTTCAATAATCAATGTCATTACCTATAGCAAACGTTTTCGTACCCAAGCAAACACACTTCCAAAACGTCAATCAAATTCGCGACAAAACACTATTTAGCCACAATCAACTTTGGATTGGTTAGGCCTAGGCCACATTCTTCTGAGGTGTATGTATCTAGAGTCTAGTTGAGTCTACTCCCTACGTTCATAATTTAATGGTGTTTAGATCTATAAATAATTTAGCTCGACTGACACCTAACTAACCACTACAGATTTGACAGTACACAAATATTTACAACATCTACTGTTTACAGATGTTTAGCTATTATAGTACACATATAGTAGTTGTAGTAGACATAGATTTGTAACTCTAATTGTACAAATGGTACACGATGCTAACAACGATAAAAATGTTAAGAAATGGAGAAACTCAGAGCGGTTTGTGCCCTGTTAGCCACTAATACAGTTACATATGTGAATGCAAAAAAGTTTTTCTGTTCTAGTCCCTTTTGGATTTGCTACTGCTAACTACTTTAATATTTAGTACTGGTAAAACACGACCAACTAAAGAGTAAGAATCATCCTTCTACCTATCAGCTAATGACGGCCTAACGGCTGCATTTCACGATAAACATAATATCTCTTTTTCAACCAAAACACTGTTACTTTCTAACCTATAAAACGTTTTTCTGAAAGTACCCAATATCTTATGTTAGTTATCATTAAATTAAGAAATTATGGACAAGTCGTCTTCCAATCAGGACGACTGTAACTCATATCACAATAATGGCAACACGACCTCTGAAACATTTCTTTCAGACGGCCCACCATTAGAATGTAAGACTTTAAAATTATAAATATAACTAAATTTTAGACAACACAGAGTACATATAACATAATCATCATTATAAGAAATATAAAATAGAAGAAATCACAAATCTATTACAAACAGTTAGATTTTGTTGTTAAAGAGCCGAACACAGGGTAAATATTAGGGAGATAATTTTGTCACTTTTCCAAGCAAGTAACAGGTAAAGGCCGATGGTACTTTTAATACTAGAAACTACAGGAATTCTAAATTTTGAATTGGAGTTAATGAAAGTAGGAGGTTAGGAATAAATTATCGATTAAATAGTACTTAGAAATAGTAGTAAAGTAGGAGTTAATAAAAGTAGGAGTTTTGGAATAAATTATCAATTAATTATTACTTAGAAATAGTAGTGAAGTAAATCCTAGTATTAATAAAGTAGTAGTAAATTATAAGGTGAGGTAAGATTTAAAGTGAAACCTTAGATGGTTTTTGGATACATACACAGGATTCACGTTGATTACATAAGTTAAGAGATTATGAGAACGGCGAGTTCGGTGCGCAACCGAGCCCGGTTGTGTGCAAATGGCAACGAGTTGCCGTTGCAGCACAATGCCAGATGTAAATTTTTAACGTGAACGGTTTTCGTTATATAAACTCAAAAGTCTAATTTGAAAAAAATCCTAATAACTATTTAGTGTTAGTATAACATGCACGGTGTTATACCGGGCAGTAATACAGACAGCCAAAAAATACTGCCCACATTAATACTATTTCCTGGCAATGCAAATATCTCTGCTGACCTTCGTGGTATTTGCGGGCAACAAACTTGAGCGTCTCATCAAGAAGTACGACAGGAAGTGAGATTTTAATTACAGCCAGCCATTCTTCTCCATTCAGAGGCGTCACTTGGAACACCGCCTAATAAAGGGAGTCATAAGAAATTAATTCAACAGTTGTTCTACAGTCCACCAACTATGTTCACATATAAAAATAGAAAAGGGCATACCGCGAGTATTTCAACGTATAAGATAACAAAATGAAGGGTCATGGAGAGGGCGATGGATGCCATCAGCCACAAATTGGTCCATGGAGGCATCATTATCAACGACTGATTTTCAGATAAACTGTTCATGGCGTTCAACATCTCAATGGTGACAAGTACAGACAAAGCCATGGTCATTGGGTGAGGGTCATGGAAAATGGCACAATCGAAGCCTTTGAAGATTTCAGAGTCGGGGTGGCATTGCAAATGATGAGTCTGCAATTAAAAATTCATCGTTATAAAAGATTCCAATTTAAATCAAGAAAATTTGCAGCAATTAATGGTCCTTGCCAATTGGTAGTAAGAAAGTTGAGGTCCATCAGAGTACAGCATGAACCACCAAGTAGCAGCTCCTACAGTGCCAGCGCCGACATATCCACCAATAGCCATGTAACGGAAGAACAACCATCCGGAGATCAAAGATTCATCAGCCTTCCTTGGGGGCTACAAGTAAAATTACAATTTAAATAGCCGTACTTATAGAAAATAAAAATAATGAAATCAGGAGGTGCTTCAAAGATTCGCAGTTTACTTTGTCCATGATGTCAAGATCTGGAGGGTTGAAGCCAAGGGCAGTAGCTGGGAGACCGTCAGTGACCAAGTTGACCCACAAGAGTTGGACGGGAATCAAAGCCTCTGGGAGACCCAAGGCAGCAGTCAAGAAGATGGACACAACCTCACCAATGTTGGAGGAAATAAGGTAACGGATAAATTGCTTCATGTTGTTGTAGATAGCCCGACCTTCCTCAACGGCAGCGACAATGGAGCTGAAGTTATCGTCAGCCAACACCATCTCAGCAGCAGACTTGGCTACAGCAGTTCCGGAACCCATAGCAATACCGATTTCAGCCTGGAATTATTAGATTCGTTATTCTCCGTCCCTTTGCTTATCACAATTTAATATCTTTCATTGTCATATTATGAGCTAGCTACCTTCTTAAGAGCAGGAGCGTCGTTTACACCGTCACCAGTCATGGCAGAGATTTCACCCATGGATTGCAAATATTCAACAATCTTGGACTTGTGAGACGGCTCAACACGGGAGAACAAACGAGAGCGGGCACAGGCAGCACGTTGGTCGCTGATGCTCAAGTCGTCGAACTCACGTCCAGAGTATGACATTCCAGTTGTGTCTTCTTCCTCAGTGAATACACCAATACGTCTGCAGATAGCTTCAGCGGTGGCCTAATAATATTCAATAATTAATAGTTGATTCATGGAAATTTGGGAATTAGGTTAGAGGATTGGAGGAATAAGGAGTGGGGGTGTCTACCTTATTGTCTCCGGTGATGACAATGACACGGATTCCAGCATGTCGGCAACGGACGATGGCATCGAAGACTTCCTTACGTGGGGGATCCAACATACCGACGACACCGACAAAGGTCATGTTGACTTCATATTGATGGAACTTAGTGGAGTCAGCCAAGTCCATATCTTCTGGCTTGGGTGGGTTGTCAATGGTAGCCAAAGCCAAGCACCGAAGAGTATCACGTCCAGTACCGTACAATTTGGTGAGCTCCGTGATCTTGTTCAACGCAGCCTTGGTCATTGGTACCTTTTGAGATCCAATTCGGACGTGTGTGCATCTGTCCAAGACACCCTCTGGGGCACCCTTAACGAACATTTTGGGTCCGTTTCCAATGCGAGTGGCTTTCAATGGAACGCAATATGAGGACATGGATTTACGATCACGAGAGAATTCCAGGGTGAATTCCTAATATTTCAATCATCCCAATTATTAGTCCCTTGCTATGAGCTAAGATAATTAAAATTAAATGGTGTTGAGTAGTTTACCTTCTTCCATTTGGTCTCAAGATCTTGACGAGCAGCAATAGCAGCACCACGGCGATCTAATCCAGTCTTGGTGGCAGAGAAGGGGTTCATTTTCTCAGCAAGTACAATCAAAGCAGTCTCAGTGGCCTCACCGACCTTCTCAAAGACTTGTTTGAACTGAAAGAAATGTCATAAATTGTACATAAAGCACTTTTAGCCATCATGAGGATTGTTTTAAGTTCAATAAAATTACTTCGTTGAAATCAATAGCAGAGTCGTTGCACATGATGCAGATGGTTCCGAGTTCTTGGAGAGTTTCATAATCAGCGGACTTGACCTTCTGGCCATTCATGAAAACTTCACCAATGGGTTCGTAGGTGGATCCAGTAATTTCGAATTGATGGGTAGAAACATCATTACCGTCGATTTTGTCAAAAACAAACATACGGCTGACAGACATTTGATTTGTGGTCAATGTTCCGGTCTTGTCGGAGCAGATGACGGAGGTGCATCCCAAAGTCTCAACAGAGGGCAAGCTGCGGACAATAGCGTTCTTCTTGGCCATACGTCTGGTTCCCAAAGCCAAACAAGTGGTGATGACAGCTGGCAAACCTTCTGGAATGGCAGCGACAGCCAAAGCTACAGCGATCTTGAAATAGTAGATGGCACCCTTGATCCATGAGCCACCGTGGGCAGGATCGTTGAAATGTCCAATGTTGATGGCCCAGACAGCAACGCAGATGATGGAAATGACCTAGTAGGAATAACACATAGACACATTGAAAAGAATTATAAAGACATTACAATGAATTCGTTTATTGTCTCACCAAAAATTATGCAATGCGGAATTAAAGGCGGCTGAAATTACCTTAGACAATTGTTCACCGAATTCATCGAGCTTCTGTTGGAGGGGAGTCTTAATTTCTTCGGTCTCAGACATTTCAGTTCGGATCTTTCCAATAGCAGTGCTAAGTCCAGTTCCAATGACAATACCGCGAGCCTTGCCAGCAGCAACGTTGGTACCGCTGAAAAGAATGTTTTTCTTGTCTTGGTTGACAGCCCGGGGGTCGGGGATGGGCTCATTGTGCTTGATGACAGAGACAGACTCTCCGGTCAAGATGGACTGATCAATACGAAGAGTGGTGGACAAAACCTTGGTGATACGGATATCAGCAGGGATCTTGTCACCGACTGAAAGGACAAACAGATTTTGATGGTTGAAATTTAAATACGTGGCTAACTTACTTAATCATGTTATATTCACACATGGCCATTTGGAATTGGTTTTAGGTAAAACTAGCAACCACCTAATCTGATAACGAGAAACCCAACCGTCAAACACAAATTCCAATCCTGGAGTCAACAAAAGCCAGCTGAGCAGAACCATACATTATGTATTTACTAGAAATGCCTAAATAGTTGACTTTTTTTATTTGCATGCCATTTTGTACACCATAATTGGAATTTAGGTTTGAAGGAGGTATCTCCTCATAATCAAGCCAGTGCTTCGTTTTACTTAGGAGCATTCAATCAAACTCTATGGTCATGTATGGCTGGGTTTCTGACGGCTACCTGAAATTTCGACCAAGTCTCCAGGTACAATTTCACGGGCGCGAACCTTCTGCACTCCGGACTTGTCCGAACGGAGGACTTTGCCCATTTCAGGCTCGTATTCCTTGAGAGCTTCAATAGCACTTTCGGCATTTCTTTCCTGAAAGTAAAGAAATGAAAGAATTTAGTCAGTTTCTAAATAATTTTACCTCAAAGGACTTGAAATTGAAACACAAGAAGACGTATTACCTGCCAGACACCGACGATAGCGTTGGCGATCAAAATAAGCAGAATGACAAGGGGCTCAACGAAAGCAGTGATACCTTCTGCTCCCTCTCCATGCTCTTCAAATAAGGCTAAGACCTGTGTTCAACAAATCATTGCTCATAGTTATCTTACCACTTTAGATTTCAGAATGGTAATTGCATCGAAAAAACTGTTTCAAAATGCTTACGAATGAGATGATAGCAGCAAGAAGCAAGATTTTGACTAAAAGATCATCGAACTGTTCTAAGACCAACTGCCATATAGATTTTCCTTCTTCAGCGGGTAGCTCTGTAATTAAAAATAAAAAAATCCAGTTTTTGAAAATCGAATAGGTTTTTATATCTGTAACAAGCTTACATTAGCATTTAATAATCATAACTTCGCTTATGATCCGGGTGAAGCATTCATATTTCACCTTAATAATAACGTTTCCATAGTTTACCCAAGAAAGTTATTGTTAATTTTTAATAATTTACGGTAACGTTGTGGCTACCCTCGATTTTGATAGTCAATTTTAAAAATGGACAACTTTTTTGTATGAACTAAAGGTAACAAATTGTCTAGATAATTATAGGCCGTTTAAAGTGCAAGAAACATCATGTCCAATATAAGAAAACAAGAGGCTATATTTACTAATGGTAGAAAAGGCCTTCGAAAAACGCCTACTTTGAATAACTTATAAATACACCAAAATTTCATGCAGTAAACATAAATTAGTTGTAGGGCGTCCGTTGCATTAAATATTATGGTCTAGCTGTGTACTAAGCGCATCTGAACAGAAAGTTGTGTGAAATAAGTGCCTGGATTGTAAAATAGGAAAACCCACAGATCAATTCGTCTTGGAGAATTTCAAGGAGGATGCGAATGTAAGTATAAGAAAGAATAGATGGGTAACAACTCTAACAAGGAAGTAGAGAGGCGAGGATAGGGCTACATAGACTATCACACTACTAGGGCATGATTTTTTCTTCTCATATTTAAAAATAAAACTCGGTCTGCCGCTCTGTTGGATTTTCTAATTTTTGGCACAGAGCACATATCACTCGAAAGCAATGCATACATCGCCTTCTCTTAATCCACATACACTTGCCGCAATAGCCTTGTGCCCTGAAAAATCTTGAATCCTGGGGTTAAAATTAGTATCACAGTAGTACCTAACACTTCTTAGATTCTTTGCCCATCACATCGTGTGTCACCTCATTCATCCTTTCTGTATTATCCACTTACGTTTGCAGAAAATTTAATGGCTACATAGTAAATATATTTCTCCCTCAAAAACACTATCGAAAGGCATAAATATATTTGTGCTCTACATGGAGGCGATGTAATTATTAATGTACCTACTTAGGCACCTACTCAATTCAACCTCAACTTACTTTTTTAACGCGTGCAAAATAACTGTCTGTAAAGGACATATAGTCAAGTATGCCTATTTTGAGCAACAAAACCTTGTCGGCATCAAAAAATTCATAATATAGAGTCCTATCCCAAAGATAACCTTATTTCTTGATTCTAGTCCCTTATTTACATTTCACACCTTAAAAACCAACAAAAATGTTAATATACGCATTTGTAATTAGACTGTCGTATTTTTTGGTTAGAAATAAGTGCTCACCATTGGGACCATATTTCTCTTGGTATCTCTTGACTTGATCAGGGCTCAATCCCTTTTCTGGGTCAGTTGCAAAATGTTGGACAACTTCCTCCCACGTCTTTGCGTGGCCGTCTTCCATGTTAGCCGGAGTCTACTTAAAAATAAATCCGACTAGATTCTTCGTAGTAAGTGAGAGACGCGAGATCTAAATGTTGATCCTCTCCAAATTTTTGGCAAGATCTATTAAACGAAGCAAACAGAATTAGACATAGTGTAAAAAGTACGGCAGAGACAAACAGAAACTGAGAGTCGCTAACCAAGACACACTCTAAGTAAGTATAATGTGATGAGAAAGGAAACGGTAGGTCATAGGTAGGCTACAGTACAAGAGGATAATGATAATAATGCAAAATGTACGTCACACACATGACTCGCAATACTCTTAGATTGAACAATTGGATTTGACACGTTATCTTTCAAAAGTAAATTGCAAAAAAAATCCGCATACGTTTTAGCAGCACGTTTATAACTGATCACTCATCCTAAAGAATTATTATATTGGCAGAATATCAATTACGAACAAGGATAATTTAATACTGAGTTGGGCTAAACTCGACGGCAATAATTTCTATTTGTTAAGTAATGTACGTGTATTAGGATTCTATTGAGTGAATATTGGGCTGCCTGCCGAACTACGTAAGTAAGTGAATGTGAGCTGTGTGTGTGTGACTGTGTGTTGTGTGTGATGCTCTTCAGATTCAGTCCATTCCTTCCACCATCAGCCAGAAAGTTCAATTTGTGAGAATGAAATTGACTCGCATCGCACTCAGCTCCGCTGCTGTCTGACGTGATGTAGGATTTAATGTGGAAGTGTACGATTGGCTCCTTGACGTTGGAGCGCCAGTCCGAGCAACGGATCGCACATGTTGCACCTTCAAGCTTCAACCAGACGTCCTACTTTTACTTCCATACACTTCCATTCCTTCCAATTTCCATATCGTCCTCGCTAACGACGATCCAACGCCTTCCCAGCTAATTGCATTCACTTACTTTGACTCGAACGCTATTAGCATATTATTATTCCACTATTCAGATAAATTGGACAACCATGCCCTAGTGCGGTGTCGTGGCTCTTTCCAATTCCAACAAGCATGTTAGTGGCCTGCAACCGCTTTCTCCAGCTGATTGATAATTACCTTTCCTACCGCACACTGACAATTTAATTATCGCTAATTACTTTAAATTCCATTCACTCTATTTTCCCTGTCCGAATAAGCCCTCTCCCTTTTCTTTTCGACCATAAAACCTGCTTTGCCTGTCTATCTATGTCTAGCACCTAATTGCTTATCAGCTAGGAAGTTACCTATTGTTACAATTATTGGGGTCATTTATCCATTCAGTAATTCAATTATATAAGGAATAGGCATCATAAAGTTCTATGAGGAATGTTATCTATTGCAAGCCTCATTTTATTCCAATTTAAATTTGACTGTGACCCTTATGGGAGTTGATCATTGTTTAAAAATCTCAATTTGATAATGGTACTTTGTTGATAAATAAATAAAAGTGATGAGACTGGTACTACGTATTGACGGTGAACAAACATTAACACTCTAATCCCACAAGTCAGACAGGCTCAAATAAATCGTTAATGAATCTACAGTTTTATTCCACCTTCCTTCCTATACCTTGTCCTGTTGCCTTGATCGGTATTAGCTTCAATGGTTTCCTGTGTAAATATCCCCTTATCTATTCCATTCAAATACATCTCTCACTCTCTATC
>JABASI010002735.1:0-18605 GCA_019776505.1 Tomocerus nigrus | reverse complement strand
TGAATTGGTAATGAATAAATGAGGTTCAAACTCCTTATTGCATCTACTTATAATTTTTTAACGTTTGTGCAATGAAATCATGAAAAAAGGATATTGACATACCTTTGACACGTAAGTTTCCCGATGTGTGGTCAGGGTTAGGCCCTTCTCGACTAAGCAAAATAAATAGACTGACGCAACTATCATTGGAAAATTTCTTCTATCCTCTAGTTTATAAATAAGTAAATAGTATTACCTATAATTTCCATGTACTAATACAGATAGCTACTCTACTGACGCACTTGCGTTTGCGTTATCACTCATAATCACAATGAATTAATCATTATTTTTTATTGTTCATCTATTTAAAAACAAAAGTAACTGCTTTCCTTGAATTGTGGCTTTCTAGTAGAGCATAGTATACGATAATGTTCATAACAAACAATATGACACATACCTATAACTAAACTACGTAATACTATCTTATTCATGTTGCATTAATTCAAGCAGTACATCAAGGAAAGTTTTATTATGCTCACTTGAACCAGTACAAACCATGAAACATAGCATGAGCGTCGTAGCAGTGCTGAATTTGCGATAACAAATGGATATCCCGGAAACTGACAATGAGCTACTTATATGCGCATAAGATTGCAACATTGGATTCCTTCCATCGTGATCGACCATCTCGGCTTTAATTACAGCGAACGACTCAACCATGGTTGAATTAACAATTAAGTGTAATTAAAGGAACTATCAATTAGATGGTCCCCTAAAAGGAGTTAGATGGGTTTCCGAATTTTAATTTTAATAATGATTAACTGGATACGGAGGAACGGCCTTCTGTTCTACAATCTGCAACGTCTGCAAGAACCTACGTATAATAAATGTATTTATAGATATATTTAATATAAGTCAGTGGTTAAAACAAACCACATTCTTGACTAATAGTCAGTCATAGTCATGGATGGCGTGTTCATATTGATTCACGTTGCTTTCATTCTCTGCAAAAACCTACGTGTGATAAATGTATTTATAGATATATTTAATATAAGTCAGTGGTTAAAACAAACCACATTCTTGACTAATAGTCAGTCATAGTCATGGATGGCGTGTTCATATTGATTCGCGTTGCTTTCATTCAAACTATATTTAATATCACTGAATTTTATTATTAACATATAATGGACCATATCATCTACGAACATTTCTAAGCAACTTAATTGAAAATACGACATGCGACAACACTGAAACAGAGATCGTATACTTACATATTTACGTAATTATTACAATAGCGGGGTATGCTTATTTAATAGAAGGAATCAATGTTCCTGTAGTCGTAGTGTTTGGAGTTGTGATACGATTATGTGCACGTGTTGTAGCCATTAAAATCACTCTGAATTCTTAGATTCCTACGTGCAGTAGTAGTATAGCTACCTATTATGTTAATATCGAAAATAATATACGATTGCAATTGAACCTCTCACTAGCTAATACAAATTGTTTTAGTAATTATGCGAGTTCCATGGCTTTCATTCATCTTCCTGCCTGAAATAGGTCCATGTATGAATATTCTGGTCTCGAAGGTCTCTATAATACGTTCCTCGGGATTTGTAACCAACCGGTGTTTTAATTTCCGCCATCAATTGTTGAACATCCTCTTCGTCCCTGTGTTCGTCAGTGTACAACTCCTCTGACTCCGGACAGAGTTCAATCGTTTTTGGCATACTTGCAAAAACATCTGTCAATTCTCTTAAAGCAGCTCGCAATGATTCCTATGAATGATTAAAAAGAAACAATTAATTTTTAAAGGAACACAATGGAAATGAATTTATCTCATAAAAATATTATCATCGCACAAAGTTAAAACTTGAAAGGAGTGGCAAAGGGATGCGTATAGTTGAATCGTCATCTTTCAGGTTCATTTTATGCAAAGCTTCGGTTCTTTGAATAGCTTTCCTAATGGTATAAAAAGACTTCAGTAGCTCATATGTATGATGTTTTACTAATGACATTGAGACAGTGAGCCCATGTAGAACATTATCCATAACTGGCTCTGTTGCTTCAAGAATTTCCGTCGGGCACTCGGCAGCTAACATTTCCTTAGGATCAGCGAGACTTTGAAGATCGTAGAAGTCTTCTTTAACTTCTGCATGTTGGTAAAATACTTCTTTGGGCATGATAATCTGAAAATTTGAGTTGCATTTGGACAATTAAATAAAAGCGAGAAAACTAGGACAATGTGGTGTTTAGTATTTAGATGAGGACATGATAATCTTGTTTGTATACTGATTTAAGGCCCGCATTAGGAGTTCACAATGAGAGGAGATAAAAAACACATTTACCGTGCACTTGCCATAAGAAACTTTCATAATGATCTCTCTATCTTTAAAGTTGAGATATCTTTCTCTGTGACAAAGTTTTCCATCCTGCTTGCAAGTCCCTTTACAACATTTCGCTTCAACACAGTTCACATCAGTTCTCACTCTAATCTTCTCTTTATCATCTTGACGATAATTGGCCATCAAGGCTTCTTTGGTCCTGCAAATTTTCATTTCTTTCTCCCACTCCAATTTCAAGTTGAAAATCATCATCTTGAGCCGTGCGTACGTGTGGAGGCAATCAATGATAGTAATGCTCCATAAATTATTCATAATTAAATTTTTTGTTTCGTCAGGCAAATTTGCTTGATTCATTACAACTATGAAGCAATTTTCCACTGCAGTTTTCAAAAGGGGCAAAACCGTTTCCAGCTTAAATATTCTGTCGCGGGTTTTCTTTATTAATTTCATGGATTTTTCTGCTGACTCTCTGTACCAATTACATTGTTCAATGTACTCTTCACGCTCATTGAAATTGTATTGATTTCCATCTTCTGGAGGCTTGTTCTCTGGTAGCTCGGCTCTCCACAAATACATTCGATAGTACTCGTAATCACGCCTGAAGACCATTTCCTCCTCTTTAAGTCTTTGCACTTGCTTCTTGGCAACAATTGAAGTTTCCAGCAAATGTTTCACATGAAGAACACTGGGAACATAGCTCGGTGGTGATATTAAGCCTAACTCATCACCATATCGTTCTGGTTTTCTTTCATAAGGATTTCTCTTTTTCACAGGAATTTCTGGCGATTTCTTTACAATGACCTCCGGGAGAAGTTCTGTAGCTGCGTAGGCAGCGTCGGCAACGTATTGCTCAATATTTATGGGCTCTGGTAAATTTCTCCGTAAGGTCAGCCCACCCTAGAAATAAATCAATGTCACCAAAGGCTTCATTTTTTAACAATTGCCTCTTCTATCGTCACTAAATGAATTATTCATTGTTTTCTAAATTGGTCGCATCGCAGTTCAATAAAATAAAAGTGGGTGCCTACCGCATCCCAATATTTGCGCCGGTAGTCCATGGAGCC
Organism: Tomocerus nigrus; assembly: GCA_019776505.1. Lineage (NCBI taxonomy): Eukaryota > Metazoa > Arthropoda > Collembola > Entomobryomorpha > Tomoceridae > Tomocerus > Tomocerus nigrus. The sequence continues at coordinate 15,220 of JABASI010002735.1, read as the reverse complement.
TTCCCATGATAAAGATCTCCGATACCTCCCTATTTGTTCTCCTTTCTTGGGCATGTCGCCATCAAACCGGAAACGCTTTTCCGCCTTCTTAACTCTTAAGGGCTTTTCTACATGCGGCAAATCCACTTGTTTATGTTTAGATCCAAACGAACCCATTGTTATATTTTCTTACACACTAACTCAATCTCACAGTTTCTACAATACTTTCTCTTAATGTTTACGCAATTCCAGCACAATCAATAGTGATCAAAAACAAATTCATTTCCAAATAATGTGTTGATCTCTAGTAAAGAAAGACTTTCACGAAATCTAGACTAGATCTCTCTACTAGCTACTCGTTCCTGGCTCTAAAAACGCTTCAACAAACTACCAAACGTATTTTGTGTATAATAAGATGATTGGTTTCAACTTTATTTGTTCATACTCGCTCTATTGCACCGTGACAACTGTCTATAGTAAAATTGATGGACGACTTTAACCTTTAACCTTTAACTTTAATCTTTAACACAACTTCAAACCATGTAGTCAACCCTTGACTTCAACCCCTTCAACCTGCATTCAAATGTATGTTAGAAACATCCATCACATATCAAGATAATCGATTTTGTTCTGTTTTGTTTTTGCTGATAGTGGTGAAATAAAAAAAGAGAATGAATAGAAAACTGAAAATGATAAACCCTCAACGATTTATCCTCTTATCCTGTAAACGAGTGCGAAATCAATATATAAATAAGAAGTTTTAATCTTAGCACAAACCAAAAGAAATAAAATGCAATCCGCCCGTACAATATTAGTAATTGGTAATAAATGAAGAGAAAGCGTAGGATCTATTTGCACGTGCAAGTTTTATGTTTCATCTCATTGCACCTAAAGTCAACACTGTTTGCTGTGTACTCTGTAAATATTGACTAATACTAAATAGGATCTTAGAGACAAATATTGACACAATTCCATTGCACATGGACTAAAGTGAAGATAAAGTATTGCAGCATTTACACGGATGTTCGTCATGCAATGAAACAATCGCAGTTTTATCTATGTGAGCTGAATTATTAATGCTTCATGCTAAATGGCCAATGGCATAATTTTGGCAAAGATGGTAGCAAAGTTAATTATTAACAAATGAAAGAAAGAATCCACAGGGGGTGTGCTCCATTATTCAGTGGTCATATTAAATGTGCACATTTATTAAATAATAAGAATCAAGGATGTGCACGGTTGCATTTTGTTGTGACAAGACAACGGGAGGTAAGTTAGTTGGCTCTAACTTCTAGGAAATATGGTGCTGCGCTTGATATTGAATTGTTTGTGAAAGGTAGGTATGTCTAGTTGAGAACTGGGACTGCTTCCAATAAAACTCAGATGCAATATGGGTTAGATTATTATAGAGGCGGTGCGATGGCTGGTGCACAGACATACGCTTACTGTCTTTGGTGACACTTTTAATTTATTTGTTTGCGAAGGAATCCATTTCTTGGGGCTAACGACAAGAGAGAGAGGGAACCTGCATTAATAGTAATACCCTTTGACAACGTCTTCTGTCGACTTTTGGAAGTGGTGTTAAATTTTCTTTTTGCATTCTAACTAGTGAGAGACTCTTCCTTTTATGCCGGTGACATAGGTGACAAAGATTTATCTCCGGGTCGACTAAGAAGGGCACCTTGGCTATAGATTAGACTTTTTCTACTTCTTGATGTTGAGGTATCAATATCAGATTAAGCTTTATAAATCTTCTGGTTCGATCCTCTTATTTCAGGTTGCTAATTCGTGAAAATTCCTTTGAAAGTCGACTCTGTCAATGGGAACAATTGAATGACTTGGGCTCTGTGGTTCCTCTCCACACTACTACACTACATTGAACTCAAGCCGCGTTGGCTTATGGCTCTTAATGTCAACTCGAATTGAAGTATGCCATCCAAGTTGTTAGGTAGTGCTACACACGTCTATGTCCTAGCCCACAAACTTGCACATTGGCTCCGTGCCTATTGTACTTTTTAGTTCTTTGTGTAGTTGGACGGATATTGCGGCTATAGAGTTAAGGGTTAGTCAGTGGTATCCGAATTTGCAGATAAAATCTCTCAGTAAGTATGTACCATGCCGTAGCAACTACCAACAAAACCATAGAGCACACAATTCATTTAGCTAGATGGTAATTGCATTCTACAGATACTGAGAGCTCACACACGACCAGATACTTATAAGTGCCCTCTTTAAATGTATAGGATTATCTGTGTGAAATGCAATTTAGATTGGGAGCTTTTAGTAGGGTGAGAAAGATCCTTATACACTCGCCTTACAAGCAATAAGAGATCAGAACATTTTCCCTGTTATCATTTCCCTGCGTGTTGGATAGACAAAAAACTTTCTTATTGTCATACAGAGGGAAAAGTTAGGAGAGCAACTTGAAAATAGAATGAGTCGACGAAATCGGAGCATAGGAGAAAGAAACAACTTTCTACTTTCTCCTCGTACATTGCATTAAAGATTTTTTTATGGCTTATGCTTGTGGTGCAATGAAATGTACATGTACCGTACATGGTTACACATATTATGTACGTTGTAGGTAGGAGGACGTATACATTATGCATGTGGATTTACAAGGACTCCTAACATAAAACACAGTAGTTATGTGCATGAGAAAACAGGATGCAGAACAGTTAGCGCATAAGTAATAATTTAATAAATCGAATAAATTACTTCGTTTATGGCAATTGGAGGGGAAGGAGGATGATGGGGAATTAACAGGCTCAGCCACAGGATAAGAAAACCATTTTCTTAATGCTAAATAAATTTTTGGAGTCAGTGAGGGGAATGGAAATGGGAGTGTATGAAAAGCATTTACCTAAGTCATACTATAAACAGTCATTTCGCTTTCAGTGAGAAAAAGGAAGGCCGAGAAAGTCAAGCGGAAAGTAAAGAAATTTGGCAATTACTGTCATTTTTTAAATTTGTCCTGGACGCTTCCCCATTCCTCTCGTTAGGTTGTAGGTTGGAGCTCTTCCGCTTTCTCCCATTCACTCACTCACATTGTTTTCTTTTGGACGGAGGAAAATGAGAATGTAGGAGAGTGTATTTCTATCTGGGCTTTCCTTCGACATGTATTATTAGCGTGCTGTCTTATGTGGACATGGCCAAACACATAACACATAGAACGACACAATCCAGTCGTTCAACTGTCTGGAGAAAGTCTTATCTTGTACTAACAGACACAGCCAGCGGCCTTAGAGCAATGCCTACATACATATTGCATACATATTGGATACCTATCTACAAATACTTTCACCAAGAGTCAAAATGAATGTACACGTAAGCAGAGAACGGTCATACCTAAGGTAAGAATGGCAGTGGAGGCGGAAAGAGCGAGGAAAGGGAGCGACGAGAGCAAATCAAGCACCTACCTCAACGGAAAATAAGTTTCCCAGAGGAAAAGCTCTTAGGAAGGGCCAAAATAAAAGTAGTGAAAGTCGCATATAGTAATGTATTTAGAGTGAAAGCGAGGAGAGAGAAAGTACGTAGAGTCGAAAGAAGAAGAAGACGAAGAAGAAGAAGGGAAAGAAAGGAGCCAGCCAAGTCAGGCTCAGGCTGGAGAGAGTGAAAGGTACGGATGGAAGCTGCCCCGGCGCTGGCGCTTCTACAAAATACTTTCACTCTTCCACTTGACTAGTGTAGGATTGGATTGGAGTATCTGTAAAAGTAAAAGCCTTGCATTGCCCTACACTCTTCGCCCTTCCAACCATCTCTGTCTCTGTCTCTGTATAGAGAGGAAAGGGAAAAGCAAAGCTGAAAACTCAAACTAAACACTTGAGTTGGTTGGTTTGATGTTGACTCTTGGCTTGACTAGACTGTGTGCTTTACTTTAGGTAACTTAAGTTAACCAAGTGAAGTTGATACGAGACAGAGGAAACGATACTCTTCCCTACGATGCATTCAGATCATCCTTTCTCCTCTCCCATACGCTCCTGCCTGCATTCACGTCCTCATTCACCATTCACTCCTCACCATCAACATCCGAACATCGTGTCCTGATCAAGCGGACCCCATTCCGAATATTCTCAAACCCCAACGCACTGCACAACAGACACACACACACATATTCTAAATACATCATAATATATCTAATGCAATAACAGAGATAGCACTCTCTCTCTCTTTTCTAATACCCCGACGCAACCACTCACCCAAAAGAGAAAGCGCATTTCAATTTTCAATTTTCTCTGACTCTTCTCACAGCCACCACTACCACCTTAGTAGCCCTTCAGTTCCAGCTCCAGTTCCGTTCAGTTGCGAAAGAAGTGAGCTCGCTATTCTAGTTACTCCAGCTCCTCTTTTTACCAATACTGCACTTGGAGCCGACGGACGTCTACTTTGCTTTTTGACTGACAAGATTTACTCAGCCGTGGCAGTTCCATCACCGCAATTCGTTTATTAGCAGTAAAAAGGTAACCAGAGCTCCAATTATTGATAGTGCTGCTTGGTAGTGGGAAATAATAACAATTCTCACTAAGAGCTATTACTACTAGTCAGTAAGTAGAAGGATTCTCTGGCTGGGGAAACTTGAGTTCATTCCGGACTGGCACTGCATTGACTGTGGTTGGCATTAGCTTGTTGCTCGTAAATTCAACACTCTCTGGATGTAAAGAGGAGAGGAGGAAGATTCCATTCCACATAATATCTGGTTTTATCTTGACAAAACAAACAGAAAGGGATCATACGTCTCTTTCATGTGGACTGGAAGGAGGATTGTGTGTGATACACTACTACAGCTCCACTCCACTAGATAATATTCTTGAGCACTGACAAAATTTCAAATCCCCTCTCACTGACTCAGATAAACACATACATTGCTACTTTACGCTAGTTTACACTTTACACACTACTACTACTGTGTACACAACGCACACATTTCCATTTACATGAAAAATATTTACATCAGAAGAATTCTGCTCCGTAGCCCATCATTGTTCCCATTGTGTGTCTCTGACGAATAGTCTCTCCCACTCCCACTACTGCACCACTTGGATGCAATCAGAATAACAATTTTATGACTTTCCTCACTATACTCACTCCATCTCAAAAGGAAAGATTAGACGAGTCTGAAGTGTACTTGAACATTTTTCCTCCCCATTTCGGATTCATCGAAATTGAGACTAATTGGCTTCTCATTCCTCCAGTCGAATGACACTAATTCTAAACGCTCATCCTCTCCCTGTTGCATATTTCAAGTAGTAAGCAGTTGAAATGGAGAGAATGAAGCATTTTAGCCTCTACACCATCCAGTCTTACGTCAAATTCTCATTTGCACTCATTTTCATTTCCTGGATGGATTATCAATGCGCAACGTAAGTTTCTCTTTTATCACTTTCCCTATTTTAGTAGGTACTCCTTTTTAAAGCTATTCATATTTGATTAGTGTTGAAAAAGTTGAAAGCATATAATTCTGCTCCCTTTTGTGTAAGTAGGAACAGATTGCGTAATCCTCGGAGGAATAAAAGCTAATTGCTTCATTAAATATTTGAAAATTTGCTCCATTTGGCATGTAGTGAAAACTTTCTCATTCATATTGTACAAGAGACCAGTAGGCATGTATCATTGTTTATTTGTAGTGAATCCAACCAAAGAAACTTAAACTTGAGGTACTCTCTCACTACCGAAAACAGGTACACCTGAGTTTAGAAACTGTCCAAGAATTTAATGCCTTGTACTACGTCTCACACTTATTTCCTCCAAGAAGTTTGTTCGACCGTTTTTACGCACCAGGAAGATAAATGGTAGTCATACAATAATATCTGCCAAAATGTATCATTCTTTCTACTGTAGTCAAGTTTTGGGTAGGAGAATCCCAAATTGATATATAGCTTGATAACATTTGCGCTCTTTCTACAGTTAATAATTTCTTGTACGTGTTTTGTCTAGTTTAAAGGATTTTTATTTATAATGCAGGAATGGCGAAATAAAGAATGAAGTAGTGCAGTGTGTAATGGATATAAAGTTGGATTTATTCAGAGCATCTTGACAATTCCCACAGTCAGAGAAAAGCCCTTGAAGCGAAAAATCCGAAACAGATAGGAATAAAGGAGGAGACGGAGTACATAATGTACATCCAAGTGCCGAAACCATTACTCATAATTGTTGAGAGTCCCACCCATCCCATGAAATGTCTGCAAGTGACAGGGAAGCTTAGAGAATTAGAGTGAATATCGGGAGGGACGACGACTTCGTTTAGTAACTCGGTCGTGAGTTAGAAATGAGTAATCCACTGTCTGCCTGTCCCATATCAAAAGTTTTTATACTTCTATAGCTTATACGTCGGCTATATCCGATGCTATAAGGCTATAAGCACCACTACTACAATTAGAGCTCCTAGCAGAAATACTTTGATTTACAAACGGGTACAAATCCTCTATTAGAAAAAAATAATGCGCTTAAGTAGGCATTTACTTAAATTGTCCTGCATCTTACAATTTCCCTCGTACAGGTTAGCAAATCCTGTAAATACTTAACATCAAGAAATGGCAAATGTCATGAAAATACAGATCTCTTCGATTGAGACGTGCTCTCATTATTATGTATACCGATGAACAGGTTTTTAAATTCACAGGGAGCTAAGCTTTTGCCAGAGCTTAGAATNCAAATCCTGTAAATACTTAACATCAAGAAATGGCAAATGTCATGAAAATACAGATCTCTTCGATTGAGACGTGCTCTCATTATTATGTATACCGATGAACAGGTTTTTAAATTCACAGGGAGCTAAGCTTTTGCCAGAGCTTAGAATAAATGCTGAACTATGTCAAGTCAGGAGGAATTTCTTTTCCTCGTCCAAATTCCTCCACTAGGTAACTATAAGCCACTGACAAGGTAGCCCAAATATTACCAGGAGAAAATGTATGTTGTAAAAATTATCATTATGTACATGTGTATAAAGTTGTTTATGTTTGTTTTGTGAAATTGTGTGTACATAAAGGATAGCTCCTACACTGGCTACAATGTTTACGTTTATTAGCTCTAAGTTTTCCCATAATTTTTTTTTAAGAAACAGTGGTAGTCTCTGTAACTACCATCAGTAGATTTTCATTAGGATGACGTGCAACAAATGTTGTGTATGCTAGAATCTACAGAGCTCTTAGTTAGTAAAAACAATCAAATGAAATCCACCTGTAATTTATGAAATAGAGCAGAAATTGCCACAATATAACCAAAGACCTAGTAAATTCTTTATCATTTTGCTTTTTGGATGCTATTATATATTTATGCACCTATCAAGCCGTGCTGAATAAAGATTTGAGTGTAAAGATAACATTAGTTGCTAGTAAGTCCACCAAATATTAATAGGTGAGAGGAAACAGGAAGCCAAGTCTATAAAATATATATGAGTTCTAAACTTTATATTCCAAATGACATCCTGTGATCTGGTAGGAGAAGCTAAAACGCAGTGAAAGCAAAGACCTACTTAGTGTGTTTAACGGTTAACATATTCTAGGAAAATCATGCAAATCCTGTTTACCTTTGTCTATTGTTAACTTGTCCCTTGCAGTTTATGATTTATATTAGGAAAGGTTTGATGAACTGCTAGGTGTAGAGAGCGCAGATTTGGGATGAAATGTTGAATATATATGGGCTCTGAATATTTCTGTGGCTTTCCTCCTAAATTCTCTGTAGATAAAATGAATTCTTAACTAAATCCGTAGTGATTATGATGATGCGGTATAGTGAGCAGGGCAGTCAGATGAAACAAACCACATCGTGCTCATTACATTCTGAAAACGTAAGGTATTACGTCCAGATGCTTGTTTCCTAAATGAAACCACTTAACTTATTTAATAGAACATGGCAGGTGTCATGTCATGAGCTTAGAAACTGGAAAAAGTGGTAAGGTAAAGTTTTCTCTGGAGAATTCCACAGTATGATCGATATGACAAAAAGGAACAGGAAATACGGGATAATCTGCAAGGGAGGGATAGAGAGCGAGGAGTAGATAGGAGCCAAATAATACATACAAAATGTATTTTTCATAATCTCAAATGCGAAATAATGCGCGTATGCAGAGCATGGGTCTGGAAGAACATACAAATGTCCATAGACCAATGATTTATATGTGAGTGAATTTAGAAACTGGAAAAAGTGGTAAGGTAAAGTTTTCTCTGGAGAATTCCACAGTATGATCGATATGACAAAAAGGAACAGGAAATACGGGATAATCTGCGAGGGAGGGAGAGAGCGAGGGGTAGAATGGAGCTACATAATACATACAAAATGTATTTTTCATAATCTCAAATGTGAAATAATTCGAGTATGCAGAGCATGGGTCTGGAAGAACATACAAATGTCCATAGACCAATGATTTATATGTGAGTGAATTTATTCACCCACATATTTATTCTGTCATCAAGAGGAGAGTTGCCAATTTGTAGTGGTGAAATACTGACGACTACCTGTTTCTCTGCTTTGTACATGTATAAAATTGTGTATTGGTATTAGTTGAAAAGTAAAATATTTACTCTGTTCACATATGCATACTTTGTACGTGACATAGAAATGCTGGTATGCAATGCAGGACATGTTTATCTAGTTGGGAGCGAATTGTGTTTGGGAATAGTGCTTACAACTTTTACTAAACATAAGAGTGAATGATTTCCCCAGTTGTTGATTCCTAGAATTTTGTCTTTTACATTCAATGAATATAGTAATTCTAAAGTTGGGAGGCATATAAAAGGATCTATCTTCCACTATAGTAATGCATATGAATGAGAACATGTGTTTTCATTCTCGACTGCTATTTTTCAAACTGTTATCCCGCTCCCATCGCTAGTAAATTAAATTCTTGGTTTTCGATGAATAAATACCGAAACGCTCTGCTCTTCAATATATCTGTCTGTAGATGTTGTCCCACCATCAGCTCTGTTTGAAAGAGTGTAAACTAACTAAGGTAAAGTTAGAATTGCTGCAAAGTGCGAATGTTGAATGACATGGGACGATGTTAGTAGAACTTTTAACAAGAAAACTTTGTGAGTTCTATAAATTCCTAGTTGTTGGCTATTCCACTATTTAAAACTTGAAAAGACAATGAGTGAATAGTTTCACGCTTCAAAAAGGTCCATTGCATGATTAATCTTTAGTCTTTTTTCACTTGAGGAACTAATGTGAAGCTCTGATAATTCCCAGACTCTATGCACCCCACATCTTCCAACTCAGTAAAGTAAATATCAATTATTATGGTTAAAAAACATTTATTCATTGTCTTCTGACTATAAAGTCTCTGCGCTATTGTTCCAACTTTAGGGAATAAGCATTTCTTTCAAGAATTAATCCCTGAAGACATCAGAAAGTAGTAAAGACATTGGTACAGGATATTTCAAATGCGAATTTTCATTTCAGAGGATGTAATCTTATTATATTCTTCTCAGACTCGTAGCCAACTCGTAGCCAGGAAAAATAATTTCATGGGGCTTGAGTATTAGGGACTATCAAATAACAGACTAACCAATGCAAGGCCGAAGATGTGGATGGGTTAAAGTTTAGATCTGCCAAAAAATTATTGAAATATAGCAATATTCACGAAAACTCAATTTTTCACGTATCGTTTGGAATATATTTTATGAGAACGGCCCTGGCCCTGTCTGGCTCTATTGTAGTATTACGTCTCTGCATAATAATGTACTAATCTAAGTTTGGGGTATTCACAGACATGCAGCTACTATTCAGGATTTAACGATTCTCGACGAGATGCTCAAAAATGGATATGACAGACGAGCCACACCGACAAACCATCTGAGTAAGTTTCTATGTATTAACTTAATCTGAATAACATTTATGACAGAAAGATAGTAATTTGATATATTGCCGTGTCATGCAAATCTGGTAACTGGGACAAGTAAAGTCTCTCGGATTCTGAAAGATGTTAAACTAAAATCCACTTTAGCAGAAACAACAAAAGACCATTATCACATTCGATCTCTAATTATTATAATGAGTTTAGTTACAATTGGATCACCATCAGAGTGTGCTGAATTGAAAAGGTTTTGCAAAATCCGGGGCGCTATAAATTCTAAGGTTGAGTTTCATTAAATTATTTCCAGACAATACGATCCCAACTAAAGTGTACTGTGAGCTCTTTGTTCGAAGTTTCGGCTCTCCGAATCCATTAACAATGGTAGGTCCTTAATATATTTCTTGAAATAATAGAGAGAAGTAGTTAGATAATTTCCTTTCAAGACTAATAATAAATTATGGCTTTCACCATACTTTTTCTTTGACTCTCCCGTCCAGCTCCTAATAATTCCAGTTTTGGTTAGTCAACCTCAATTAGTATGTAGCTCATGGTTCCATTTTCTGTTCTACTCTTTCAGCTTATTAAAGAGCTGCCCCAGAGTTTGTTTCTTAACTGCTCTTACTTAGCAAAACCCGCTAAACACGTACTTATATACGCTGTGTTGTGTTTTCCATCGCTCTAGGACTACAAGGTTGATCTATATTTACGGCAAAAGTGGGTGGACGAGAGACTCAAGCATCATGATCTTAAAAACTCGTTGGACTTGAACGATCCTAACTTGGTTAAAGCCATTTGGAAGCCTGAAGTGTATTTCCCTAATGCTAAGGATGCGGATTTTCAATTTGTTACTGTACCCAATGGTTAGTGTAATACCCTTAAGTATAATGTACTCGTACAGAGACATTTACTTCCAATCCATAGCAGCTTTCTCTTATTTGAGTGAAAACACTGGTAACGCTTTTAGATAATGGTCGATGGTGAAAGGAGAAAGTTTGTACGCATTGAAAATTATGTGTTCAATGCCATATAAACCTCTCGGCAAAGATTTCTCTCACATAAGAGAAAGTTTCTCTGAATAGAATTTATTCTTCTGCTGAATTGTTGATTAAAAGTAAACTCCGTCTCAATTACGCAGTTTCTTTCATGTAATTGGGATTTTAATTGGAAATGTATGCCATCATCTTGTTTCGTTTTTATTTCAATCTATCAACCGACGGCTACTGATGGATTGCAGTTTTAGTAAGAATCAACCCTAATGGAGAGATACTGTATATGCTCAGGTAAGTGTTTCGTAATACAATTATGTTGCCGTTATTACTCCAATTAACGCCACAGCTCAGATAGATTATTAGAGGGAAGAGAAGAGAATGCCGAGAATGCTCTTCCAAAACCCATTTAACTTTGTATTGCTTTCTAATGAGAGAAAGCATGTCATCCGAATACAAGTTGACAACTTAGCACGTAATAAAACTAATATACAATAACTTCCGTGTCTATCTCTGCCTCCTATACCACTGGTACTGATGCAGGTGAAATAGAAAATGGCGTAAGAGTCTGAGCGTGCTTTACTGTTACCAATACTATTATGCTTCATTATTCCTTTAGGGCAACGGAAAGAGGAAACTGATTTGATGCGTAGCAAACTAAATTGTAATTACATTACTAAAACTCTGGAATTTACAGGTTGAAAGTAACATTTTCTTGTATGATGGATCTCTCGAAATTTCCCTTGGATAGACAAATCTGCAGCATGGAAGTCGCCAGCTGTAAGTTTTCTAATTTACATATCATTTTCCTACTATTTACTAACTTGCCAAACTATTCTCTCATCACCCAATTTATTACGCATATATTTTAAGGCCCACAGTGATATGCGTATACAGAAGAACATATTAAGTTACTCCGCAGGCCGTCTACATCTCCCTTCCAGCATTTCCTTATTGAATTCAGTATTTCTAAAGACAGTATTTGCAAGTTGAGACGCGCTAACATTAAATTCTCTAAAATAGTTCTTATAAGTGCCAAGGACCCCAATGGTTAATACACAATGATGTGCTATGTAGCCAAGTAATCAACCTTTTTGAATAGCACACATGCTCGAAAAATTCAGAAGGAATTCTAGAAAAGTGTGTCTCGCTCTCGAACTTCCCATATAAGATATTTATCCCGGATTTTGAGTAAGCAACATCAAAAGGTTTACCTATTATCCAGTGATAGTAAGCAGCTTTACTTTGGATCTTACATTTCATTCCAGAGTAGCAGAAAGAAAAAACGTATTGGAATTCATGGTGGAGAGGAGACAAAAGTTATTTGAAAAAAGTCAACTTATGCATGCTTTGAAAACAGAGCTGAGTAGGCAGTCTGGTAAAGTTGGATTCTGCTGGATCTAAATGAACGGCTTGGTGTTTCTGTAAAAGTAAAAGGAGCCTTAGGAAGTGAACATGTATGAAAGTACAAGATCCGTTTTCATCCTACATGCTCCTTTATCCTCTTTGTATTCGATTTTTTTCAAATCTACTTTCGAAGCCTGGGTTTGAGCCCGACTAGCGTAAACTCATTAAAATTTTAATGATATTCTCAATTATGGACTTACATTGCATTAGGGCGGTAGAAACATTTGGGAAAAAATACAAAGCAAAGTTAAATTAGTAACTTTCTGAGAGTGGGATGGAAAGTAAAAGTCCAAGCACTAAAGGAATTAGATAAAGACTTGCTATGTATGTAAAAACGTCAGAAAACTTTAGCTAAACAATTTATTAAAGTAATAGAACGGCGCAATTCGCCTCTGTAGATTACTCAGAATTACATTTGGTCTGGCTGAGCCAGGCATTTAACTTTCTTTGTTTCAATATTAATGTTGGGGCAGAGAGGCTTTTAGTTATATCAAGCAGATTATTGAGTGGAGCAGCAGGCTGAAAGCTCTAGTCAAGTCGCTTTTTTATTTATTTACCTGACGAGAGAATTCTCCTTTCTCCTAAGTGCAATTCATTTCATAGTTTACAAGTAAAAGCTTTATATTTATGGAAATAATCGGGCTCGGTAGGAAGTCGTACAAGATAAGTAGGCACTGCTATGGAGAAATGCAATAGACATGTTATCTCATGCCTGAAAAGAATATTCGAATTAAATTGAATTGAACTGACAGAGTGAGGAAGGTAGTTGAAAGAAACAAGACCAGAATGAATATAATATGCATGTACCTATAAGTATCCATTGTTGACTACTATCTCTCGAGTACACACTTAAGCATATTTTATTCCTTCGGCGGCGGAACAACAGCCATAGCATATATCCAAGTACAAAAGTAGGTGCCTACATATGTAGATGTTCATAGCATGTAATGTCGAGTCGGGTGCTTGTGCATCTGAAATCCACACTCCCTACCGATATTGCTTTCAATTGAATTCTACGATACTTACAAGTTTAATGCAGTGTACTACAGCTATCTCCTCTGTGACCGGGTGATGTTATGTTGGGAAACAAATAGGTATGCAGTAGTTGAGACACCATAGACATTCGACTCTAATGCATTCCTATCTTTCTCCCGACTACAATAGATTCTTCACAAGTATTGAATATGAGTCACATTCGACTTTGTCCATCTATAGCCATACTACCCCCGCCCCGCCGCCACTACCCTCTACACATGCACACACACACACACAGTCAGAATGCATGCATATTCTACAGACAGACACAGAGAGAGATAGGAAGGAAAGAAAGAAGAGTGCAGATGTATGGAGTTATGAAAGCTATGATATGTAATGTAATGTAATACATGCATGTGTACAATACACATCTGAGTATGTATTATCTTGATCCATGCTTCTCAGAGTAGTAAATAGCTTTTGTAGTGAATCTTCGTATTTTACAACAGATGCTGCAACTCAAGAGTGCTGCACTGAATATTTAAACGAGTCTCTAGGCTCAGAGAATTCACATTAGTATTCTCTCCATTAGTACTCATGTTAGAACCAAATGTTGTATGCAATGCAAATGCAAAATGCGAAATACTTGTAAGAAATAGAATCAGCAACTTAAGGAATGAATGATCCAGGCCAGTCTAAGACCAGCTCGTCAAAGATAATCCAACGTATCCGATCTCAACTTCAGTCAACTACATACACCTACATGCATCAACTCACACACATATCTCTTCTTTCCCAACTTGACAGACTTAGCATCTCCCCGACACGACAAAGATACTTTCACATGATGGAATATCCGTACGTAGGCATTACGAGGGCTAAGACTAAGCCAGCTCCTTAAATTCAAGATCAGTTTAAGAGTAATCCACTATTCTTGTCAGTTCACTTCTAGGTAGCGTAGATGAAGAGTTGAGAGAAAGCACAATTTCCCTTTCCTTTATATCCATGTCTGCAGTCGAAAAATATAACAAGCTAGACTAGACACTAGTAACTTCCTCTGGTTTCCAATGCCTGACAAATGAAATGCTAGGCCTACATTATAGTAGCAACACGAAAATATATTACAAATAGAATCCTTCTTCTTCTCCGAGAATGGTAGCCTACGTTTCCTGACTAAAAGTCAGTCTGTCCGTGTTATAGTTGCATCATATTACATTATACTGGCATCTTGCTACCAGAATTCTTGAATTCACTCCATCTCACAATTGTTGGCGATGGAGGCCTTGAATGTTGTCGTTCTCTGGCGTAAAATTGGAATTTCAATTATAAATGAGGACTTTAATATCTATTTCTTGAACGGGAAATTACATTTGCTCCATACTCCATTTACATTTATGTATGTATCTTTTCACAGACCTTTCAAATAGGTATACATTTACATAAAATAAAATGTCTCTATTAGGTTCTACGATTCTATGCACCAGGCATTCCCCCTTCTCCATTGATTAAAAGAATTCACGTTTAATGCATGCCATTGATAAATGGAGATAAGAACTGCATAGGAGCAAAAGTTGTCGCAGAAATTGCATACCTACCGGAGATTATGCCTCTAAATTCCTATCGACTTTCATTAAACAAATATTGCCATAAAATATTTTACTCTTTCGACGATAGGACATTATTTTATAGTGATACTTAATATGGCATATGTCATAGGCAAAGTTCACGACCAATGTCAATGATCTTCCCAAAGTTACATTTCCTGGCAATCTCTACTGACTTTCTTCTTAACAACATCTGATGAAATGATAAATGAAAGTAGTAACACACTTCCTTCTTTATATATTATAGTCAGTTCCCAATCTATTACTTACTACTTAGTTAGGGTTTGTTTGAAGCAGCGTAAGGAACCTACCGGTTGTAGGTAGAAGTTTTGAAGTCTGGTCATTCGCTTCCCTAATCGGCCTAATCCCCTAAGTTTCGGATAACTTTCAACCCAATTTCCGTTGCAGCTCCTGTTAATTTCCTACGCTTCGTGTAATGTTTAGTTCAGTGCAAGTTTTGTTTACACTGGAAGTAAACA
>JABASI010002734.1:0-18608 GCA_019776505.1 Tomocerus nigrus | reverse complement strand
AGGTGTATTTCCCCTAGGTGAATTTACTCTTAGGTGATATTGCTTAGGTGCAAATGCTTTAGGTGTAATTCATTAGGTGAAAAGACGTGCTACGCTCCGAAATAAATACTCGCCAGCATTACTCCTCCAAGATCAGTCAGATGCCGTTCAGACTCAACAGATTTATAAAAATATGTGCAGCCAAGAAAGTATACCAGAAGGAAGAGTACACTCCGGCGATTGTCGTTCGTTTCTTAATGTGCGAAAAATGAGACTAGTAGTAAAACTTATTACATAAGGCTTCGTCAATATTTCAGCCGAAGAAACATTGTAAAAAATATTACCTACTATATTTATTATGCTAGCTAGCGTAACGCTGCTTATAGCCGATGAATTGATTACAAAAAGGGAAACCAATTCACCCCGAACTATTAAAACTTCACAGAAATCATATGGGTGAAAATATAATTCGCCGGAATCAGTGAAATCGGAAAATATGGTAATACGTTAAACATTTCCCATACTCACCCAATGCTCATTTGATATGGATCTGAAGAAGTGTCACCTTCAGGAGTAATGTTTGCCTTTTTATCCCTTGTAAAAGTTGTAGGGTGTAAAGCACAGCATGACATTTTCCCATGTTTGATGCCCCTTTGATAGTCAAATTTTGTTACTAACTTTAATATTCTGCTCATCTTTTTCAGATCAATTAAAAAGAACTAAATAATGAAATTGTGCTACGCACCAGTACATAATTTTCTCTAAAGAACTATGTACAAAGTACTTCCATTGCTGATTTTGCAAACTTACTATAATATGTGGGCTTTCATGCACAGATTTTCAAAAGGTGTTAACCGGATGACATTTTAATTTTCTTGGAAAGCAACTAGGAACCAATAACTAACAAATATATTCCTTTTTACTTACTTGTGTTCTATGTTCATTATTATACTGGTTACTTTTACTTTAAGTTTTAATGGGTTTTCATTATTTTCGCATTTTGTCTGTCATGTGATATACGACACAAGCACACATCCTTGCAAGTGTCAAGCAATTGTCGAAACTAGTGAAAGAGCTGATATTTGAAAAGTCTTCATTTCCATTTTAATTTACCATTACTTCTGAATACTACGGAACTGCTATGTATTTTATGTAATGCCGACACAGGTATTACTAATTAGATTATGCAATGGTTAGGGTTTTCCCCACAATTGAGTAATTTTTTTGCCTTATTTATGCTACAGTAAAAACAAATTCTGGAAGGTGTGTTGGGGGGGAAAGGAGAATGAGACGAAGAAAAGGAGAAAAAGCATCGGTTGGTGAAAGAAAAACGTGACGATGTCGACTGCTTTGCCCATCATAATTAATTTGATGTCTCTTGTGCTAAAGAAACGAAGAAAAATAATAAAGTCTCAGAACGGCAAGACAGGAATCAGATTACTAATTGCGAGAATGCGTCCTTATCTAACAGAAGACAAAAGACAAACTCCGTTTTCACATACAGAAGCTCCCACACGCTCTTCCTTACAATGTAGGGAGACAAATAACCATTAGTGGATTTTCAGAGAAATCCCAATCCCTATTAATCGTGTAAAATGCATGTCGTTGCTTGGTGTTCCGAAAGTTCGATAAAAGGATATGACGATATTATTATTCTTTCCCAAACACAAACATTAAAATTTTATTGTACATGTATAGTACAATACATTCAAGACATTCTTGGGATAGTGACAATTATGGAGCGCAATTTTAACCAAGTTGAAAGCCAGAAAGCTTTTGTTCGTCGTTTTTATAGTGCATACGGCTTAATACGGCATACGGCCTAACGGCCTGTTGCCTGTTAGGTCAATACAAGGGAAATGCGAAAGTCAATTTGTCTTCATCGATTTAATTTTCACCAGATATACCTATATTTATTAGCTAAAGCAGTAAACATCGGTATAACAAATATTATATTTTATTTAATCGTAAAGGTTAAACAGGATTTAGTTTATTGAAGTGAAATGGTTTTGTATTGTGAAGTGTCATTATAATATTGCTAAATAATGCTATATAAAATTTTAGGATCGGCGATTCAAAAAGAAAGTTAACTTGGTTTTGAGACATAGTACGTATTTAATATTTATTTCTCACATTTACTTCTATAAGTATGGCACACGCACAGGTCTATTTCTAATATTATATCGTTGAATTTAGCAGTTAAGACCCTGTGGTTTACTTTTACAGACTAGCCCAGCTTATGCAGTAGGTACTTATATTTAGGTTAGATATATAAGAAAGTAGTTAGGTATGTTTCTTTTTTTTCCTAACAAAAAGCGTGCCAACTGCAAAATCGGAAAAAACAAAAATGAAAAGTGGTTTGTCTGACAAGCCCTTTGCAATATTTCGGAGCTTAGTGCTATTTGATTTGAGAAGCAAAGATGTAATATCCTCTTATTGTCTTGTCTGTCGTTCCTCAATTTCATTTCTCAAGTTGCAGAAAATAAGCCAACTGTAACTTTGACAAAAGTGACAAGGCAGGGCTTAGTATAATATTCTTTCTCTCAATGAAAGCACGCAAGCTTTTGAATTGAACGGATAAGCAGGCATCCATGTGAAATGCTTTACTATAATTTTATTGTTCCTTCAAGTTGCGTAGGCGAGAAGTTGAAAATGTCCTAAGTTCTACAAGTAATTACAGAATTGATAAAAATTAATCAGCGATGCTTGCCTTTAGAAAGTTCTTACTTTTTTGTGACTTTGATGAAGTCATCTCCCAGGTTCATTTGGTTGTCGTCAATTATCAAAGAGAAAGGAACAGAGCTGTAAAAGTCCTTTAATAATCAAAATTTGATTTTTTCATCTACGATTAAATTAATTCTACTGGCCCTGTTTAATTTTTAGATATATTTAAGATATAATATTATTTATCCTTGAATTCATACTCATTGCCAGACATTAACCGTTCAGATAAATACATTATGCATCAGCTTCATTGTATTTAAAATGGCTTATTCTTTGAGGACAAGTGTGTAGTAAGTTATTTGAAAGTGTCAACTTTTACGTCACTAAAATGGACTAGGTAATAATTGTAACTTGTTATGTATCAATAAGGTCCTTGAAGATGTTACATAGTACCTATGACCTTTATAAATTAAGAGTATGAAATCCTTCTCCTAAAATTAGAACAAATCTAGACATGACTGTACTCTCAATACTAACTCTTCTAATCACGTACAAGGTACGAGGTATTAAGAAACTTTCCTTCAGACTTCTTTTCACTTGGCATTCTAAAGGGTCTATTCCATTTTGGGGTTTTCAATGACAAATGCAGCTTCCCAAATTATAATCTATTTCTAATCAATGAGAAATCCAGTATTTGCGACTATAGGAATGCCTCTGGAAGGTTAATCCCCCAAGGGAAATGAATTTCTATGTAGACTACTTATGCCCTGAAAGCTGCTACTATCGGACATGTGGATCGTGGATCTAAAAAGGGAGAATATCAAGGTAGTAGGTACGAACCAAATAGGTAGCTATCCAATTGGGAAAATATGAGAAAGATAGATTGCAGTGGAAAGGAGATGTCTATAGAGCATAGCTGTTTGTTTTGAGAAGGGAAATGCTGCTGGCGAGGCTGTCTATATATAAACTATGGGAATATTGAGTTTGGAGAAAGCGATTGAGCAACCTTTTCTGCTACATTAAAAGTCGGCAATCGGGACAGGGAATTTGAATGAGGCTGAGCCAATTTTAGTGCTATCATGCGTAGATATGCATTGATGTGTGTGCTTGTGCATATTTCATGTTTCAATTTGAACTGGGGATGGGATAGTAGGGAGACTTTATGTCCCTTCCTTCCACTTTCTCTTCTTTGTTGGCGTGGATTGAGAAGAAAGTGGCATCAGACTGCAGCGTCTAAATAACTATTGATCATAAAGGTAAGATAGTGTTTTTATGTGTCTAGGAAAGACATTTAGGAGTTTCGTATAATAATAAAAAGTGTATTTGATCAGGCAGTTGATGGTGTTGCTAGCCCAAATCCCAGTTGAAGGGAGAGAGTGAAGCTGCAGTGGGTTAGTGAGGGATAATAAAATAGAAGGTGCAACACTAACGATAAATATAATGTGGTGTGAGGAGAGCGTGTGTCTGGTTAGCGATGCGTGGAAAGTGAGTGTGGGCAATGTGAGTGTTATGTTCTCGTTGCAGATATCACGGCCTTGCTAACAGCACAAGAAATCTATTAACTATACATAGATGGATAACTGGAGACTGGAGACTGAGGGCATTTCCGAGGATGGCTAGCCCGACTATTATGGACGTCGGAAGGAGGAGAAGCCTATTATTAGCTTCTGTGGCTGTGGCTGTGGCGTGGCGTGTGGCAGGGCGAGGACTTAGAGGGACGAGACAGGAGAAAACTGGAAGGAGAAAGCCCGAGCTAAGCCAAGTGAAGGGAGCCGTAGTCAACTCCACTAATTCACGACGGAGAGAGAAACGTCGTTTCTCTTTGTCTTTGCCTGAGAGAGTCGACCATTTGAGCATCTCTCTGACAAGTCACACACTCTCTCTCACACACACTGCAATATAAGTACACAGTGTCACAGTCAAAATACAGAAAAATGCCAGCAGTCAGAGTCAGACACAAGGCTGCATTAACGTAAGCCCTTTGCGTTGCCATTTATCCGTCGTTCTGCGTGTGCTATTTCTTTATATTTTGTTGCAAAGTGAAAGTAGCGAGTGACTTGAGCCTTCGCCGTTGCTTGCTCTCATTCTCCCTCCAGTCCCTCATCGTCCCGACTCTCCTTGTCACTAGCTTGGCATTCCACTAAATGTGTCTATATCTCAACTCTCTCTCTCTCTCTCACTGTGATACATATAATTTATTTTATTTCTCAGACATATGCCAAAGTGCACAACCCACAGCTACATATACTTAATATTATTATCTATGTGCATTCCACAAGTTCTCATTCCTCGTGTAGGCGTCTGACTCTGTCTATCTATCCACTTGCTCTTGTTAGATTATTACTCTTTCATCAGCACTCACTACTTCCACATTCATTGTCACGAAGGATAAACTGAAATATATTACTACAGTGGAAATTCTTGAAGAGGAAATGGAAAAGAGAGTCCAATGGCTGTAGGGATTGCATACCTGAAAAGAATATTGGTCCATAACATGATTATTGCACGTATCTACTTTCGGGGAAATATCGAAGAAGGGGCCTGAGTCTGCTGGCCTGGCTGTTGATTTGAAAAAAGAAAGTGTGGAGCAGCGTGGAATGAATCAAAGAAAGGATGGGAGAGAGAAAGAGAGAGGAAAGAGTGGGAGACGACGGAATTCTCACAAGTTACAGAGTTACACGCATAAGTAAAAGTAAAGTAGCACAGAGTGAGCCTTGTGATGTAATGTAGTCGCTATGTTGGCTATGAATGGATGCATGGAAAGAACTCCTCTCCGATTTCGGTTCGTCTTGGTCTAATGCATCGTCTCTGGCCTGGCTCTATCTCCGTTTTCGTTGGGCAGACTATTCTTCCACTTTCTCTCTCTCTCTCTCTCCCGGCTCACTTGCTTCGTCTGGTTAGGTTTAGTAGTTGGCTTGGCTTGGTTTCGTTTACTTTCCTCTAGCCTCCAGAATTCCAATCCAATGAGTACCTAAGTTAACCTTCCTGTTGTAGTAGTCGAGAAGAAGAGTAGTCGAAAATAAAGTACAACTCGTGCTCCTAGTGCCAGTGGTAATTGTGGTACTCTCTCTCTCTCTCTCGCTCACTCAGTTTTGTTTGACAGAGTTCGTTCGGTTGCGACTGCGACTCGCTTTCCCTTCCTTCAGCTCCAATTTACTTAACAAAAAAAGCTACAGCTCTCCTCAACTACTTTCTACTAGCCAATAGTGCTAAACAAACCAAACCACTGCAGCCAGCCTTTCTATCTAGCACGAGTAAAACATTATTGACTGATAGAGATAAATACAACGGCCTACGACAAAATAAAACCAGACAGCCCAAGTAAGCTAGCTAAACAGGGTTAACTACATTTCACAAAAACTGCACACTCAAGAAATAGGCAATTTAATTTTAGTCCCTTGCCTCTTTACAAACGCATTTCACTATTTACTCTCCTCAATTGCACATCTTTCCACTCCGTATACTCCTTTCTATTATTTTATACTTACTCCCACTGTCCCAACTCCCACTATCCACCACTCTGCCACTTGTTTCTCAAAGCCCCACTGACTAAACATAATACTCCGAAAGAGACGGCATCTCAGTTCGCGGATTATTTTTGTGTGCACATAACTGGTAAATATATTATACTCCTCATGTCTCATAGATAAATACTGCTGGCTTCTACCAATTCTGCCTCATTAGTCTACCAGCAGACTAGGCAATCCCTATGTAGCCTCTAACAATAATATTATTCCTCCTACCACTTCCCAACTCTCTCGCTCTCTCTACACAAAATAATACAAATATTTCCTTCGAGATTTCTTTATAATTCACTAGCAATTCGATTCACATTGCAAATTGCTACCGATTTCATCGATGCTAGCAAATTGCACTAGCAAATCTGATTAACTATAGCTAACTAGTTTATAGTAGGATAGTATGGAGTTAATTTCCGTGAATGTGATAATTATTTGCTCATACTATAATTCTCTTAGTTCTGGACAGCACCAACTATATCCATGCATCAATTTCAATAGGCGTACAGCATTATGACACCTTTTATCCCAAGTTATATTTAGTTCAGCTATTTATACGCCCACTTATTCTGAATTGACTGACTTTAAATTTAAGTAGGAATTATTAGGTGCCAGTAGAAAACCGTAGTGTCTGTAATTCATATAGACTCTGCAGTTTAAATTGAACCCTGGAGCATAGATAAATCTGCTTAGACATTGCAGAGAACTTTAAGACCAGTATACACATGCACTAGGTAGGATTGTTATAGGATGCCGGATAAGGTACTTCTCACACTATTTATTATTTTATATATATTATTGCATGTAATTTAAGCGTTATACCATATATTGTCATACGATGAACGTATTTCATTGCATGTAGGTATAGTATAACTCTGTACACGTTACTAGTTATGTGTTGAGTTGTGTACTGAAGCTATTTAGATATGCGGGTAAGGGAGATTAAGCACGACCTTGTCTGAGCTATAATAACATTTGTTTGTGCATATGTATACCTATACAAAGGACTTTTTTATTTTATAGTGTGCAAAAGGAGATTCGTATTTCAGTGGAAGCTAGATTTCATAGGAAAATAATCTGTAAAGAGGTGGCATCTGATTTCGCGGTAGCATTTATAGGCAAAAGCGAATAGTGCTTATTATTTACATTGAAATTTGATTCTATTTAGCATAGACATAGAATGCATTTATATTATTTAGCTGGGATGAGGTGAATTTGCACAGAAGGGACCGTGTGGAACATTGAGTGAGCATTATGCTGGGCATTACAGAAGAGTAAGTCATAAGTAGATCGGCATTTAGTTTGCATTCAGAAAATGCACATAGATGTACAAGTAGTAGTTGTGTGACGCGACGTGAGTTAGGTAAATGGGAGCTAGAGGAATATGATATTGTGTTTCTGCAATATCCCAGGAAAAACGTGTGCAGAAGTAGGGAGTATCGAGTAGTAGTAAAGTAGAGTACTTTGTGTGTAGTGTAGTACGTACGTATATAAGACGTAAGGAAACTAATGTGGATCATGCATGTACATTTTGTAGACATTACCAGTGCATGGACTCGGAATGAAAGTAGCTAGAGAGCAGAGATGGGATAGTAGTAGGGAGAGAGAGCATAGCATAAGAGAGTCGTTTAGCGTTGCAGTGTGTGTGTAGTGAGGAAGGAGAGTAGGGAGCCTAGCATAACTGCAACATAAAGCGAGACGAGTTGGTTACTTGGGTTGGTTGGTTGATTGATGAGGGTGTTCTCGACTTTGTTATTCAGTCCGTAGTAGTAGATACATTTATACAGTGTGCATGTACATCCCTCCCTGCTGAATAATATTATTATGAGCCTAAAAGTCTTGGAGGAGTGCAGAGAGAGAGAGAGAGAGAGAGAGAGAGAGACAGTGTTTAAGCATAGAGACGTCATAGACAATAGTAGAGAGACTTAAAATTAAATAAGACTCTCTAACAAAACAGACAGAGCAGCTGAGAACTGTTTGGCTTCTCTTGTTAGTTTCTGTTTTTTGTCTATGTGTGTGATTTGCCGTGAGTAGTCCTTCTCACTCAACACTCACGATCAACTCAATTCTCTTTACATATAAATTCCGCACACAAAATAGCCATTGTAAACAATATTTATGTAGAATGGAGAGATAAAAGAGATAGAGTGGCACTCAGCTCGTCAGCCTAACAAGAACATCACGTAATAAAGTTGAGGAGAGAGGACTTGGGAATCAATCCGAGGAAGAACGTCGAGCAAAGACACACGAGTAACAAGAACAACAGAGTTGCACAAGCAGAGGATGTAGAAAGAGTAACCCTAGTCCTAGCACATAAATTCAGTTTCAGTTTATTAACGGAATTTTCGGAGAGTTCATTCCACTTGACTCCGAGAATTCGGTGGCGATTCACTCCTCTCACCTTCACTTCTAAATACTTTGTCATTCACCCACACACACACACACAGTGAGTGTTCTTTCCTCTGTTTTTATTATTGTATTCTGTGCGAGTTTCCAATACTCCGAATGTGTCCAGCTGAGAGCGGGAACCTTCAATCTGACTTGTCTTGGCCATGGAGAGCATCAAAACCCCTAAGGTACTTTCAACTTTGTCCTAACACTCACTCACTCTCACACAGCATTTTTTACTTTCTTTTTATCTTCGGCATTATGGGAAAAGTTTAATGAGGAGAAATGAGTGAATGAACATCTTGTTGTGAATGGAGACTTTCTTCCCCAGTCACTCAGTTTTGCTGGGCAAAAAACGGAAAAACTCAACCAGTTCTACAAACAAACAAAAAACTTCTACACTTTCTTTTAGGCTTCCAATTTACTGAGCATTTACTAGGTATTACAGTACTACTAAACCTAACCATTTATTAATCTATCAAATCATCTTGGGTTTACCTTATTTCCTCCTTTTTAATTTTATCCCACTCTTTTATTACTCACATGTACATAAAATATCCAGTCGTCACACATTTCTGGCTCTTTTATCGATATTTAATGCTTAGAGGAAACATAAATAGCACAACCAGAAGTTCCACATTCCACAAATGCAATATCATGTGAAAACTATTGCCTTAATATATCATTCAATCTTTCTTTTCCTCTATACATGCTTAAGATACTCACTCACACGTATCATTTGTTTCATTTTGCTTGAGGAAAATGCATATTAAGGTAACTGAAAGCAAATAAATTCCAAGATTCAATGCAATCTCAATTTTAATTTGAAACTAATGATTCATTTTAAATTAACACAACTAAGCATTTGACAGAGATATTTAATTGCGATTTTGTATGACATATATACGAGTATTTAATCAAACCTTAAATAAATAGCTTAAAAGAATACAAACCCTCAGTATTAATTTTTAGACTACTGTATACTATGTGTTTATGTAAAGTTGAGCATCGGAAATATACATTTCAACCCGGAATTTCTTGTTGACTTGCTGTATAGCCTTCGAGAATTTTTTTTAGAAGAGTTTATTACTGAATTACTGGTATACTAGAATTATTTTGTGTAGGACTAATAATTTTTTGGGACTTCGCTTCGGAATGGAATGCAGTTTTTATTATCTAGTTTCAGAGTTATTGCTCATATAGTTAAGTTACAGACCAAAATGATTAATTAATATATGTTTGTGTTACAGTTTTTGCATTCCTCTAATTTTATTTAGAAAAGTTATTTGGCAGGAACGAAAAGAATGCGAAATGAAAATTCTTTATGTCTAACATTTGTAAATGGTACGTCGTAGTAATAAAGCTCACATTCACAAGGACCATATAAGAAAATAAAATAGAGAACGCCTAATTACTTGAGTGCCATTTTATTTTCCGCAATTTTTATAGACAGATATTTTATCTGTGCTTCTCAGCATTCCTATCTAATAAATAAGTAGACTGCTAATTTCCTGTATTAGTATATAAGACCGTTGGCTATAGCAGATGATTCTACGTTAAACCTTTAAAAAACTCAATATTAACTAAGTCGAAAGCAATCATTCGTCTCAAATGAAGTTAAGAAGTAAATTAGCTAATATCTATGACTATCCATAATCCATATCCGTATCTATCTATGACTTGCCATAAAACTTTTAATTACCCATAATGCGATAATGTATACACTTCTATTTTCTCTATAATCTAATCTCTGTGCAGTTAAGTCTTGCGGTAAAGGCACATTTATAGCAATTTCCTACTATCTATCGTGACGCCAGGACGCCACTGTCCGCAGATGCATCCATGGTTGGTACGTTAGTCACGCATATAGAAATTGTAACTGATTAGGAATATGGATGGGAGAGTATGGGAGGGTCAGTCAGTTTGTCCGGATGGGTGATAGCGCAATCAGTATAATTAGATTCTTATGTCATGCCAGACAATTATTTTCATTTTTCTATGCAGTCTTCTACGATTATATAACAGACAGTTGGTTTTTGTCCTTGAACCTATATGTGGATCAATTACAAGTTCTACTACTTGTATCTTTTATAATCTCATCTCTATGTATACTAATAATACTAAAAGGAAAAAATCTAATAAAGGGAATAATCAGAAACTGTTTTCCAGTAGGACACTGTTATATCCTCATTCTGACACTCAATTTATTAGCTATTATTACTAATAATTAATGCACTGTTAATTGCATTGTCTCACGCAACAGGACACTCTAAATAGATGTTAAACCCAACATTAAAACTGCACAAAAGCCGTGCTAAAAAACTCCATCAAAGACTTAAAGAAAAAAAAGCTTAGTAGAATTATCTCGAAATAAATACGAAACAGATATTGTGGCACTTGTTTCCAATTTTACATAATATTATCTATTTTATACTTTCTTCAACATAATTGAAGTGCATGACAAATTACGAGTAAGTGAGTTATATGTGATGCACTATTGCATGCGATTCATACATCAGAATATAATTTAGAATGCCTAAAATATTTTGCCGATTTAAAATTCCCATCTGCAGAATCATTACAACTTAAAACTAGGCTAAATTGTTGATAGAGATTTATTTGTGCTATCCGCAGCATGAGATACTCTATTGCAAATTGCACATTGTCGGAAAACCATCACAGAAAGCCAACAGACAAAAATAAGAATTCAATTAAGAGCTGCGGCAGTGGTTAAAAATGTAGGAAAATATAGTTGTTATTTTTTACGAAGAAGAAGGCGAAGGGGAGAAGTTTGGGATTTCAACTATCTCCATTGTTGAAATATTATTAGTGAGCATCGGAGCAATAATTTAATTTATAAAGAAATCCCTTTGCTAGCACCACTCAATCAACTTAGATGAGTTCAAGACAGCGGGATTAGTGTCTCAGTTGTTGTGCCAGCAACCGCATGCTCCATAATAATATAATGACTTTCAGGCAGGGCGTTTATGAAATATGAGGATACTTTACTGATGCATGCGGCTATTCTTACAACCTACTTACCTAAATATTCCACGTAAAGTGAAACTTTATATCATCTCATCTTCTGTCAAACCAAGCTACAAGCACCAAAATGTATCACATTATTTGCCATGTTCAACAGCAAGTAAATTGGTTTAATCGATACAGCAAAAATATTGTCCAACGAAAACATTAGATGTGAGTAATTCCCAAAAATCATTTTATTTATAGCATTAAAGTATTAACCAATAATGTCCAATAATAACTTGATTATATATGATAGGTTTACACAAATTAGCTGTCGCTACCAATTTCATTAATAAATTAATAGCCTAAAACCTAATGGAGATAAAACTGTTAGTATTAGTATTTACCAAAGAAGTACAATGGATTACAATTCCCATCCATAATGGGATAAAGAACTAAATAAAGAGAAAAAATCAATAATTTACTGCCCTTTAGTCAAAATAAAAATGTAGTTAACCATAAACTAGGTTTTAAAAGAAGTCTATTAAAGTTTCATTGGAGGTAGATACATTGTCCCTATCCCATAAAAGCATCTTGAAGAAAGAATAAGGAAATTGAATTTATTGTGCCGTTGTCACTTTTATGATGAAAGTGTGTATAGAGCATTTTGTTTCGAGCATATTCGCAAGATTTCTACACCAGATAAAATAAAGTGACATACTTTCGAGAGTATACATCCAGAGAGAGAGAGAGAGAGTATCTAATTCATCTCCGTGTGACGTCTGTAGGAAACATGAAAGACATTAGATTAACCCTAGACATGAAAGCTTTTAGAGAAGAGCTTATCAAATATGGTAATTGAATAAGACAGGAATCAAAAGGCAGGAAGTCGACAGGAAATGAGTGAAAACTCCAACATTGGCCCAATCAAACGTCTATCTTCATTTTGCAAGATGTAAGTGGATTAGACATGCTTCTACATATGGCGGTGAATTGTAATTTCACGATAATTACTTATTAGACACCTCCCGAAATTACTTCATCCAATTTTAAAAATATGGGAACTACTTATTAAGGCTAAGAGCTGACTTCCCTTCAATTTCCCAATATATAATGCTAGAGCTGAATCTAACTGGAAAGAATTTCTGTGAATATCTGTGCATAAGTGAAAGCGTGAAAAGATCTGAAGAATCTGGGGAAATGAGAACCGAAGGTTAAAAGTATAGTTATACGAGTATATAAATTTATGTTTCGTTTAGCAAAAGCTGTGTGCAGCTTTTTGGTGTTATCTGGTTATCTCTAACAACTTGTCAATTCGCTTTATGAATTGATGTGAACGTGCATTATTAGGGAATTATCAGTGCGAGATCGCTGATTTACTTTAGGACTTACACGCGTAAAAGGTTTTCGACAAAGCGGTTTCTGGTGATCATAAATTTAATTATGCCATGCAGATATGATGGGAAAACGTTTCCAACAATCAACCCGCACACTTAAACGTAAAGTAGAGCAATAGGACATTCTGCTCTCCGTTGACTGATAGTTTATAGTATTTGTTCATATGCTTTATTACAGTATCACAGATACTAATTTGTTAGTAGTTGTTGTAATGGAAAAGGAAATTGAAAGGATTAGTGCCTTTGAAAGGAGCATTTTGTTTTTAAGTGTGTACTTAGTTAAGGTAAGTAAGTAAGTAATCTCGAATCGAATGCAAAACAACAACCACAGGAATAATATGCATGGAAAATTTGGCAACATGAATGGAACGAGGGAATTAATTGGTTATAATATGATATTTGTCAGGACTCTTTAGTGAAGGACTATAGCAAGACAAACTAGCTGTCGTTGTATTTTCAAGCATCATCATCATTTTCATCAACTAGAAGCTAAGTCTCGAGTGGCTCGATGTTATCCAGCTTTAGCTTACTCTATTATCCTATTTTATCAGAGCCGTTGCTATCTGAGCGAGCTCTCAAACAATTTATTCTATTCATACAGCTGCTGATAGGCAGAGTGCATAACTTTTTCTATTTTCTCTGGGCTCTAAGCAATTTGATAGCTAGAAATAATTTGTGGGATAATTTGCAATGATGTTCTTGGAGACAGCTGTAACGTGTGAGCAATGTTGTAACGTTTAGCCGACGACTCCGAATATGGTTTATCAGTTGACGGCCTTATATATTATTACCTATGTAAATTTGCATAGATTAAAATGAAGTCATAGAAAGTTCTTCTATAAACTGTAAGAAGTTCGTCTACGTCCCTCTTCGCAAATCCTCTTACCACCCACAGCGACAAGCCCTCTGCCTTCCCCGACCAGACTCACTTATCCAGGCGACCTCGACTACCACAAATCAGTTGTTAATCGGAATCGACTGGACTTCGACCACTCTTTCTTAAATTATTTCATATTTCTCACAAAGACACTATTTCTCATTCCTACCATGTAGTAGAACTGAATATTATTACTGAATACAAATCCCGCACGGTTGGTGACTGACACAAAGTGCCAGCTACCACAACCGCGTAGGATTTGGAAGCCGATGATTGCAATTATTCGAGCACAAAGGCTGTGAAAGAAATTCTGAAAGGTGACTTTCGCGCTCAACAGTGGGTGAAGTATAATAATTTTAATAATTCGTTCCATATATCTATCTGTAATATCAACTTCTTTCTCCTTACTTCAAATTGTACGACTACTGACATGTCGTCTACATTCAGCGTTTTTTGCTAATACATATTTACTGTACATTCTCATTCATTATTATGTGTTCCATATTCTCATATTACATAATCGCTGTCAGTTATAATGTAGTCTTATACAGAATAATTCTTGTTAAAACTTGGAAACAACCCCATTATCGTTAGTCTTCACTATCCTGTTGAGCATACGAATGGAGTAAACCTTTTCAAACCCTGAAAACTTTTGTGCTTACATTTTCGTTTTGTAGTCTAACTCAATTTAAACCAAGATTTATTATGCATCATGCCTTGTTTTTATGCAATAGATTAGGAGCGACAAGAACGGAAATTGTCAGTTACCGACAAAGGTAATTTAATTACCTACCTATGCCTATAGATGCTATCGCCCTATAGATACCGACAGCTAGCGTTTAGCATGAGCACTGGCACCAGTAATAAAATACGGAGTTCATGACAGTCAGCAAACTCAGCATAGGGACCTCTTTAATTTCTGCTATGTTTGTAACTTTAATTAAAAATCAAGTAGAGTCGCTTATTTCAATTATAATGTAAGAAAATGAAATTGTAGCCCACAAGAAGCAGAGAGTCAGCTCTTTGTTAAGCCCTGAAAATGCCCACGTGCTAATAGTTGTTTCTGAATTATAGACTGATCTCTTTCAATTCAAATTAACTTCCAACGCCGGAGAAGAAGCAAGTATACATATTTCTTCATGGCAGTTTATGAGGGGATAGAGAGGCTAGGTCAACAAGCGACATTTGTTCGTAACGTAATACGGCGCCTCATAAATAGCAAACTGCAGGATTGTAATAAAGGAAGAGAATCGCATTTTGTTGTCAGACTGTAATTGACAGGCGGCGATGATAGGACGAAGTACGAACACCTATAAAATCATTCCAGAGCTGCAAAGATGCAATGAACTACAGCATTTCGACTTCAGGGGCTCCTTCTGCAAATAAAGCGACAATATTGTTGATTGTAGGCAGTTTAATTGCTTTTACCACTGTTCACTACAAATAACTACATGGATTGAGGCGTTAAGGAGAGAAATTGGGTTCAATGGCTATGCAGCAGCGTCGTTACTTGTATGAGGATTTACTAAAAGGCGAGATCATTTCCTAGTGTTAGTATTCAGGCTAAGTCAACAAACAACGGTTCCTATTACAGAGCCTTCGCCTTCCTGCATCTGAAACAAAGGAAGGATAGAAAGGCGAGGAGACTGATTGACTATTCAATAACCTTGATAGCAAAGTGAAAGAGAGAAAGCTGACTTTCATTACTTTAAATGCAAATATTAGTTGCCTACGAAAGTAAACTCACTGTGTCCTGCGTACACAAAAGGCGATATCAAAGAAAAATAATCAATTTCTTTGCAGTTTACTGTTAAAAGGGACATCGACACTAAAGAATTCCAATTAACTTTCCCTATGTATTTTTATAGCCCATTTTAGGCAAAAATCAATAAAACTGTTGAGCCTACAGAATCTAATCACAAATTTATTAAACGTCTCCTTATAGCACTAAAAGTTTCCTAATTATACTGTGTGATTTCTCTCAATATTTGAAGGAAAACTTTGTCTAATGCATTTTAGGATTTTGCATTAGCTTAAAAGTAGGCACCTATTTAGGTAGTTCGCAATCCTCACCAGAGACTACATAGGTAGCTAACTATTTACTTACGTGTAGACATTAGAGCATTAGATAAATGGATCTATCTAACCTGGCGTGGGTTATCATAACTCGTAAACTTATTTCCAGCTTAGGGTCATATATCCCTTGGGATACGCTTCTTCTATCTACGATGGCGTGTAAATCATTCCCTAAATCTCTATATACCCTTAATTAATTTGCATTAAAAAATTCCTACTCTACGAAATTTGACTTTCCCCGAAAATGTAAATCGTATTAACTACTAAAATACACTGTATAGTGAAACGGATGTCTCTAAAGACTATTCTTGCTGTAATACGAGAATGATTCAAAGTTTGAATTTCAAACGCAAAGATAGTCACAGAAAGATGGAAAACCTTGATAGAATTGAATCAAGGACTTCTTATTAAAACTCAATTGCTAAAAATAAAACTATTTACAAATGGAATATTTAAAATATAATACTGGATGATATTTTTATCTTTCTATTTCATTACTGGCTTCCTGTATCAAAAGAAAAAAAATCCCAGGGGATCACTAAATTGATCCAATAGCTTAGGATATTAATGTTATGTACTCGTAACAAAATTCAAGAAGACATAATAACTGCATTGCGTACTTGCCCTTTGCATTCATAATATTAATATTATTTTCAAAGCAAAAAATATGCACTTCATTTCATAATTGCTTTCCACGTCACACATTCCTGCGTTTATTAATATTTCCGTTTTTTATAGAAAATCC
The DNA here is from genome assembly GCA_019776505.1 of Tomocerus nigrus. NCBI lineage: Eukaryota > Metazoa > Arthropoda > Collembola > Entomobryomorpha > Tomoceridae > Tomocerus > Tomocerus nigrus. The sequence continues at coordinate 1,997 of JABASI010002734.1, read as the reverse complement.
GACTTCCCATATAATACGCAGTACCTGAGGGCAAATGTTATTTAATTCTATGTGGGTTGCATCAGGTAGCAATGGTGGCATATTGCGTTTCCTTCGCTCACAAATAAATAACGTCCTCCCCAGGTGGTGTTTACCGAACTACGGATTTTAATTTTGATATAATATTAAAATGCATCTCGTTTGTAGTAGTGGAAAAGGCGAAAAAGTTATTTTTAATCTAAAATTGACTAAATAGGGTTAAATTATATCGTTTTGTGTATGCATTCCGTAAAAAGAGCACAACTATAGAAGTTATTAAGTTAAGAACACAGAGCAGAGTTTCAGGGAACAATGGATCATACTGTGAAGTGGACTGAAAATACAAAACCCAGCATTGTATCTGTAGTAGACTTGCCTCAAACAAAAGTTTTGGCTCAGAGGAGCGCTATATTTACTATACATTTATGGAGTAATTGAATGGTGTGCATGTGCTACTACTTCCTAAAATATTAATAAAATACAACAAAAACGTGTTCAATTTATGTTTCATAGCTTCTATTGTTTTTGTGATACAGAAAAAGTAAAAGTTATTACTCACTCTGAAAGTGAAGTGCCCGCGAGATTTTTAGTTTGGAATAAAATTAGGGGAAATATAAAATATTTGACTTGGCGTATCTATGTGTAATGTTCTTACTTTGTAAATGCTATTTTTTTATTTTTCAGCGAGTACAAATGTTAAAGGTGATGCAGCAGTACATATAAATATCTGAAAACATTTGGAAACAATTGCGAAGTGACATATTTATGCTTCTACAAAACTTTTGGTTTTAGGCCACCTTTCCATTTCATTTGGGGATTCATGATTATAGCAGTACATATAAATATCTGAAAACATTTGGAAACAATTGCGAAGTGACATATTTATGCTTCTACAAAACTTTTGGTTTTAGGCCACCTTTCCATTTCAGACGATTTTTTTACTTCACGTTGACATGCACAATTGCTTTAAGTAGAATTTCACATTTGCCTGATAGGGCACAGATTCCTCTTCATTCATTTTTCGTGTAGCATTCATTTGTTGCTATTAAATAAACTGAAATGGTCCAATTCACTGCGTACACTATTTCTAGATAAAACAATGGAAAACAATAAACAGTGTACGGTGGCAGCATTGTATTAGACTTCATATTCACAAAAAAAATGTGAATATAGTTGGAAGAAATTGATTGCATTTCAGATGGAATGTGAAAGAAATATTCGCGTACCTAGCTAACTACAGTTACTTACAGTAGTTTCGTGTAGTTGTACGCGAATTTTGTTTCTTGATGGGGCAACGAGAGTACACATTTTAGCAGTATTTATTTATTCGTGTAATGCTTTTGTAAATAGTAGCACAAGTTAAATCAGCATTCGGCATCGACGTTGACATTATATAAAGTAAGGCGTGTTAAATTGGAAAATTCCTTGTTACGTTTTGCAGTTAAACGAATAAACATGGAAGCCGATGGCATATACGAGACTTTCGTAGTTTCAGCCTAGTTCCATCATCGCTTCTACAGTTATAAATTATATATACTCGCAGACATTTCATGCGTGAAAAGATGCACACAAATGTAAATGTGATTCATTGAAGTTGAGCATTCCACATGTATCAGATTGTTGCTGACCCAGTTTCAAAAATTAAACTTTTTCAAGTAGTTTATGGATCACCAAAAATTGGCTTAGGTTACAAGATAGGTATTCAAAAAATATTTTGGCCAAATTGTACAATTCTCTACTCCGACACGGACTCAGTTATTTTTAGTGTGGAAGACAGGGAAAATTGTTATATGAACAATTTGGAAAAAAATGGAGCATATGTATGACTTCTCTAATTTAGAACCCCACCATCCTCTATGTGACACAAGCAAAAAGGGAACTCCAGGGCTATTGAAAATTGAAGCGTTCTATATAAAAGAATTTGTTGGCGCCAGGCCAAAAGTATATTCTATTTTAAAGTACTCCAAAAACAGTGGTAT
>JABASI010002733.1:0-18609 GCA_019776505.1 Tomocerus nigrus | reverse complement strand
ATCGGACAAGAATTCTGGAAGTTATTCAAAAAAATGCAAAACATGTGACACGGCAGTTTTGATAGTCGTCTGAAATTCCTAGATCCGGGGAATAGTCCCTTTAAGAAAAAACCAATCAACACAAGAGTTGTGGTTGTGGTGGAAAGCTGAAAAGTTTCTGGACAAAGTTAGTAAAGAAAGCTAATTTTATTAATTTTATTTTACTAATAAACCTTCTTTTTCTCTCTTATTTGGATATACAGCAAAACATACAAACGTAAAAGACAGTTATAATTTATATCTCCGAATAAGAAACCAAAGTGAGAAAAAGAGGCTGTAACTTTGTCCCCAACAACGACATTGTAGCTACAAAACTCTAGGCACTGATTGATTTTTAAACAAAAAATATGATAGGGTTTAGTAGAGTAGAAACCTAGCAAAAGAATTCGGCAGAATATATATATATCATCGATTTATAATTTTACTATTGTAATTTTGTAATAAATATAATCTAGCTCAAAAGTTGCTTTCACTTCAAGGTTCTTAAGAATTTTGTAAGGCACTAGGAACTTCGAATTGCTTCTTGGCCAACATGGCAAATAGATTTATAACATGGGATAAGTGCAAGTGTATGCTACTCGAAAGTGATAATGCTGGTGTTCTAGAAAAATGTCATTTTACATTAAAGCTTCTGACACTAGTGTTAATAATATTAATAACATCTGCATTATTCATGGGCGAGAACAATATCGCCTGGACCATGTTTCAATACTCGAAAGTTCTTATTGCGTGGACTTCACTTGCCTGCATCGTGCAAATTGTCTTTCTTGCGTCCGAAATTACCTGGTCCTGCATCAAATTTATCACTACTATCATCACTACTAAAGGAGTAACAATGTCGCCAAGACCAATGCTTAAAGCTCAATCATGCCCGGAAGTAATGAAAAACTCCTCTGAAGGAAAACAATGTACTGGTTTACCAAAAAAGTCACAATCTGAGTGGAATACAATGCAGAAGTTTTACAATGATATATTTTCTATCAACAATAACAAAGAGACATGTTACGAATAAAACTATAAAGGGTCAATGTTCATTACAAACAGGACAGAAAGAAAATGTTACACATACTGGCAGCCAATGAAAATCCAATAGGCTTTTATAAGACTTGCTTTCCATTCACAGTCACAATCGGATTTACGAATTTACAACTAAAAAAGTCATACCTACTAACAGTCAGTCAACTTTATGAATAATAATTCTTCTGACTTTTACTGGCCTCCAGGAAGCCGCCTCCCATACTTTGGTAGGCCAAGCGAACGCACTATAATTATAGCATAGCACCTTATTATAAACGAAGAAATAGAATCATTTTTCAAATTAGGTTAGCCTAATTACTAAACTTTAATTATTTTTTGACCAGTATGTGTATACATGCACACAATTAAATAAGTAGAATTGTATTTGACATTTTGACATGATGCAGACCTGAAATCAGCTGCCCCAACATTAATTCTACAAATATTACAGGAATTGAATTGTATACATGCAACAAACTACTTAACTCTAACATCTAAATAATCTCATCTTGTTACATAATCAATGTTCCGATTTTCCATGTAAGTAATAAGTAACATTGGTTTATTGAATTTAAAATAGTGACGCTTAATGGAGCACATCTTCTGAAATACTATGTTAACTTATCGTAGTTATTTTAACGATCATTTTTTTAAACTGGTACTATAACGCTCAATAAAATCAATAACCCCAGAACTGAAGACATCTAAAAGTTTTCACCACTCTAAACAAATTATTGCATATTTAACAGTAAAATATCACAACAGTAAATCATACGTTTAACAAAGCGCTACGGAAATATCAATGAAAATTGAGCTAAAAGATCTATTTAAGTACTATAAATATTGTGTACAATATAATTTGTCTTTACTTTCTTTTCTTTAGACTGTCGTTGTTCAATGTGTACTAATACTACCACATTAATGCAACGCAACTACAGGAATTTAATTAATTAGTTAGGAACCAGTTATCCTTACGTACGAGAATGATATTAGTTATTCTTCTTCACTTTTTGCCCCTGTGTTTCCATCAGTCTTTAGCTGTTCGTTCCACATACTGGCATAAATACCATTTTTTGCCATAAGCAGGTCATGTCTAAAGAAAAAAAAAGAGATCAGCCGTGAAAACGGATTATGTCATAAGGTGTTCATAAAGTGCTCATATTATTACTATTTACACCAATATTTATAATTACATGAGCCGTTAAGTATCAGTATAGAACGTACAAAATACTCGTTTTCATATAACTTCATTTTAAACTTTCACCACACAGTAATACTTTCATTGTCTCATTCATTGTCTGCATGTATTAAAATCACACGCCAGATACTGGTGTTGGCGATAGTACCGGTGAAACATTGGCCTAAGTTTCACATGATTTTGTAAAAGTGAAAGTCACAATCCTAATAGGCTGACACAGCTGATTCATACTTTCTACACATTATAAATATGCGAACTAGCACTACAAACAGGTTTATGCGGATTAATAGGAGGACAGGCACTTACGTTCCGTTTTCAGCAACACATCCATCTTTCAATACCAAAATCTCATCGGCATGAACAATAGTAGATAACCTATGTGCAACGATAATTGATGTTCGGTCTGTACATAGCACTTGTAAGGAACTTTGAATCTGACGTTCTGTATGTGTGTCTAGAGCCGATGTAGCTTCATCTAATAATATTATGTTAGGATTTTTTAATACAGTTCTGGCAATAGCCACTCGCTGTTTTTCTCCACCACTTAATTTCAGTCCACGCTCACCCACCTTGAAATACAACAGAAAATTGGTGTTCAAAATATTGAAATTTATTCATAAGCAGTGTTGGTGGTGGTACTAATTCTCCCGTTTACAATATGCAAACTAACCTTGGTATCGTAACGCTCTGGAAATGTACAAATTTTTTCATGAATGCAGGCGCATTTAGCAGCTTCAATTAATTCGTTGTCTTCCGATCCTATTCTTCCGTATAGTATATTTTGTCTGCAAGTTGTTTCAAATAAAATTGCACACAGCATTTATAAAGATCTCATCGGGCAATTAAGAAGGATAATATTTTGAATAAGTAAATAAAATGGATGCTGTACTTTATGGTATCATTAAATAAAACAGTGTCTTGTGGGACAACGCCAATTGCCTTTCTTAGAGATAATTGTGTAACATTTTGGATGTCTTGCCCATCAATTAGAATATCTCCAGACGTCGGATCATAAAAACGGAATAGTAATCTAATAATTGATGTTTTCCCACCTCCACTGGGGCCAACCTACATTAATCAGCAGCACAGTATATTATTATAAAACCATTTATTGATTAGCATATATACGATATAATAATAATAAATACCAATGATTTGTCAAAAAATTAATGGCAAAGATATACTATGACTAACCAAAGCTACGGTCTTTCCTGCCGGTACTGTAAAAGATACTCCATTTAAAACGGATTTTTCTGGCAAGTAGCTAAAATTTACGTTCCTAAACTCAATTAGTCCCTGTTTCACTTCTAGTTCACGAGCATTTGGAGAATCTTGTACTTCTTGTTCTTCTTTGAATAGGTCTAACATATTTTCCATATCAATGAAACATTTTTGCAACATCCTGTAATTTAAAAAAAATACAATAAAATTGCGTTTTTTGTTTGGAAACTACGTGGAGGAGGTAATAGGTATGACTCATTTCTTGGCATAAGTACAGCTACTGACATGCACATCTTTTCTGTTACGATATTTAATTGCCTATAAAAAGTATTTTATGGGTAAGGAAAAGGCATGAATTAACCTGTAATAAGTTCCGAAGTAGTTCAAAGGAGCATAGAGCTGCAGTAGATAGGAGGAAAATAAGACGTAATCTCCAACTGTTAATCCTTCACGGTTAACCACCATTTTCACGCACAGTAAAGACCCAACGAGTAGACCAGAATTAATTAAAATCATTTGTACAAAGTTAAGAAAGCAAACCGATGCTGTCACTTTCCACTCTTCCTTTTGGTATTTCAAAATTGAAGTAGCGTAACGATTTGTCTCGTAGCTTTCATTGGCGTAATATTTGACTGTTTCAAAATTAAGCAAGGAATCAACTGCTTGCTGTCGTTGCTCATTGTCCGCAGTATTCATAGACCTTCGAAATTTGGTACGCCACTCTGTAATTGTGAATGTAGCAACAAGGTAGAGGACCATTGTCACAAATACGATGAGACCAAACCATGCATTGAAGAATGCTGACAAATAGGCGATTGCGATGATGATGTCAGCCACTGTTGGCATGATGCTGAAAATTAGGTAGTTTAGTATGTTGTTGATGCTGTCCGTGCCCCTGTCCATTGCTCTTAACACCTCCCCAGTTTTCCTTTGCAAATGCCATCGGAGACTTAAATTATGCAGATGTTCAAAAAAGCGAACCTAAGTAAAAGAAATCAACAAATGATATATAAATACGTAATATCTTTGAATATGGAGATAAATAAAGTAACGTGAACGTGAGAAATAGTGTGGAAAATTTATAAAAAAAATACCTGGACTTCCCTTGTAGTGTATTGTTCAACACTTATCCACATAAGATTCCTTATGTTGTTTAATAAGCCAGTACCCCCAGCACCTCCTCCTTGAATGACTTTAAGTGCTACATAAATCAAGATAAAATCCCATCGAAATGCAAAGTGGAAATTATCAGTTTGAAATTGCAACCATTGGCTTTCCAGAGAGGCTGTAGAATTTGTGACCACTGTCATGCTGTCAACTAAATAAATTGTTAGCGTTAATAGGAAACCATTATTTGTCATAAAATATTTAATATAATTGTACTAATTTTATTTCAGTTTGTACCTATTTTCTTGCTGTAGATCGGGACGTATACATTAACTACGCGTCCGACAGCCAAAAACGACATACAAATCAAAACATATATTTGCAATATTAGGCTTTTGCTAGGCCAAATAAACGGTCCCAACAGTTTCAGCTTTCTCCCCATGTTGCGAAAAGGTGAGCCTTCACTGGCAGATCGGCTATTTTCATCGTCCCCATCTGGATGAAGTCGCGAAAAGCTTTCACTGTTTCTGACAGATGGAATGCCAGGAGCCTTCAATCCCAAGAGGAAAATCCCCCCGCTAACTAGATATTTCCCAATGAATGTTGAAAAGTTGATTATGTCTTCTGCAGTTTGTAGTTTAAAAAACCACTGTGGACTTCGAATATTTAGGAAAACAAAATTCTGTACTGCGAAGTATCCTGTCCAGAAGACGAGAAGTACAAGTCCATGTCCTCTTGTTGGGATAGTAGGCAACATAAAGTTTCTTTCCCTCAGAATGAGAATACAAATCAGTGGCCAAACAACTATGCCTTGAATGAACGACAAGATCATATACCCATAGAGAACTGAAGGCTTAAAAACCAATATGTTGATTATTAAATGCATTATAGCTATCACGGGCATTATGCCATTCAGCACCATCTGAAATAAACAATGTTTTATTTTAGAAAAATTAGAGACAGTTATTTATACTTAAGCTTTTAGTTTGGATTTATCAGCTTCAGGATGTCCTACCTGAAGTCCAAACATTTGTGAGTAAGGTAGAGTGTAGTGTTCCACTCTGATGGCATATTTTCGGTAAAATTGCAGTTGTATTGTGACGAACAAAATAACGAATCCTAAACTAGCACCAGATATAACCGTTTCGCACAAACAAGGAGAAACACCATGGTCCTTCCAGATATGTGGCACCAGCGATTCACCTTCCGGACAGTATTGAATCATTTTGCTTATTATTCAAAAGGATTGAGCAGTGATCACAAAAATACTTTTCCAAAAAGCTTGGGCAATCTAGAAACAAAAGAAGTAAAACTCAAATTAAAGTAAATCAAGGCGTTTTGACGTTTGATTCTAACCCCTTTTTCCCATTCATGACCCAGCCTTCATTTTGAAGCAAGAAATGACTAGAATAGTCAAAGTAAGGATTCAGGAAGGACAAAGGATTGATCTTAAATTCATAAATTATGCAAGAAAATTATATACCTAGGTACTTACCTATACACATACATACAGCGAGCAAAGCCTTTATTTATAGAATTGCTCTTCTTTCTAAGTACAATAATATTATGTATTATTAGAAAGTCAAAAGTGTATGTTACATAGTTACATTGCAGCAGTATTAAACGAAATACATGATTCAAAAAAATCTTACATATAATAAGACGAACTTTTTGACAAGATTTGTTGTTTGTTTGACAATTCGATTTTGGTTGATGAGATGGGATGGTTAGATGTGATCCTTGAAGTTGGGAATTGTGGAACCCACTTATTATTTGTTACGTTTTTAAATAAGAGTACTTTTAGGTTTGGACATGGTCAAATTCTTCGGATTTTTCATCTATTCACTAGAAGTTTAGAATGGGAATTTCGATGTACCATCATTGTAATAATTCTAGCACTTGTCTTTAGAATTATTTTGGCCTTCAATCAAACTTCAATGAAAATCACAATTTTGTGCGCCAGAAAATCACATGCTAGTGATGAACGGTCTTTCATCCAGCCGAAACCGACGGCGTAGTAAATGAGTGAATCTGAATAGTACTTTAGGACTTAGGACGAGAGGACTAGAACTATGAGATTATGAGACTATGAAATGAGACTATTATGACCATCTCTGAATGAAACGTGCTCGTCATCATGAGTTTTGTTTTTCAACAATATTACGGGCGTAATAATATTATGGAAGACCCGAAGACATTCTTCTTAATGGTTGTATGTATATGTAAAGTTTCTTCAGACATTTCCAGTCCAGCCCTTGGCTATTTGCAACTGCAACCAATTTCTTTAGAGGAAATAATTAATATTCTCCATTATGCAATTTATGCAGGAACATAACATACAATCACAAGCTACAATGCACCATAATATAATATTATTATACCTGACTGACCCTGCTCTTTTGAGCTTGACATCGTATATTTGGAGATCAGGAAAGTCCGAGATGAATATTATGATCTACATTTAAGTAGTATAATGTATAATGTATATTTATTTATAGTTGAGGAACCGGTTGTATGCAAAGCATGTCCGCCGGATGAGTGAGTAGGCAAAGAGCTCAGTTGCCCATAGTATGAGTTGTAGTCTTGTAGTTATCATGAAAACCCCTTGTGCATGTAAAACATAGTGTGCATTTTTAAATTTGTATGATACGATTTTGGAAAAATTGGACAGTTGGTCCTCCGGGAATTTTAATAGACTGTATTGTTAAAAAATATGTGAAACAACATCACAATTTTATTTATTTGGCACATTCAGCACGTACAAGTATATAAGTGTTACTAAATAAAATATTATTTACATTATTATTGGTCAAGTCACTAGTAGGTAGGTATAGATATATTCATTTCATTATACACTTGCATTGTAATCAGAAAATAAGTTGATTTTAATTATTTTTAATTAAATTAATTGTGGTGATGACAGAATATGCATGATGTCAGTAATCGACCCTCTAGCATCCGGGTTAGAAGCCCAACAACTAATAACCATCATATTGTACAATTTGTTTTTAAATGCAGTTGTAGCGTAATTCATATCTGGTCGTTCCAGAACATAATTTCTAGCTTCAATAACTCGACTGAAAATTTCTTCATCTGACAGTTCATAGTAAGGTGATTTTCCAAATTCAAAAATTTCCCATAGAACAACTCCAAAAGTCCAGATATTCGATTTCTTCGTTACCTTCAGGAAAATTATTACAGATTACATATAAATAATTTAATGATTATGCCACGTTCAATGGTACTTTCGGTTCCTGTAATATTATATTCTATAAAAATCCCCGAACCAAATAAAAATCCCTGGCTCAAGTGAAAATTTTGGAATATATGGAATAATATGTACTGAACAGGCATTGTATATGAACAAAGTGACAAGTTAAGCTGAACAATACCATACCATGCCTTCTCTTTTTCTACGCTAAAATTCATGAGATTTTCTCCCACAAAAATGTAGTTTGTATTTGTCTTTTCCTAATTGTCTTCTTCTTTTCGAGGTTTCACTTTTCTTAAGGAAAAGTGCCCATATTTCACTACCTATATGTACTATCTGTTCTTTTTCATATGGTCAGCATATACAAGTACATATATATGTACATCCATTTCCCAAGCAGATTATATTCAATCGATATAAAGGCAGGGTATGTTATCGAGGACGCTGGCATAATTACTACCCGTTGTTTTTGTTTCTCCTAATTGGCTCCTTATAATTATAAAATTATTAATATAGTTAATTATAGGTAGTTACCCTGAGAGTTTTAATTGCAGTAGAAGTGCACTCAATTGTCTCTGGCGCAGCCCAACGTAAGGGTATGGCTACATTTCCACTCCAATAGTAGTCTTCTCTATAGTTTTCAGTTCCCAAGCCATAATCGCCAATTACCACCTTACCGGCGGCGTTTGAAACCATACAATTACGAGCTAAATATAAATTTTGAAAAAATTATTATACAATCTAGGCCTTTGAAGGTATAAAAAATCAAATCACAAAGCGATTTCTATCATGTAGCAAATATTTGTACCTGCAAGGTCTCCGTGGACAAATCCAGCGTTTTCCATCCATTCTAGTCCACGGGCTATATCTGTATATTCACAAAAGTCACATTATAATATATAGGTAGCAGAGTAGGCTACTGTATTCTTCAGGAATTAACCCGGTATACGTTCTTTATGAGTACCTTGCTAAATCCTTTTAATAATAAACCTAGCAAAATAATAATTATAAGCAATACCTACTCCATTAATACTAGTTAATTCCATTAATCCCTCACCTAACGTCATTCGAAGGAGAATTCCTTGATTGTACAGCTCCGTCGCTCTGGCTTTATTTCCCAAAAGGTAAGACTTGAGATCTCCCATTGGCCAGTGTTCCATAATCAGAATATAAGGTGACGTTTCAATGCAGTGACCCAACATTTTCAAAATATTAGCATTATTTGAGTCCCGGTACATTCTGGACTCATTTAAAAATCTGATTTGTTCTTGATCCGATGCATCTTCTCTTAGTAATTTGACACTAACTCGTATCTTGGGGGGAAATGGAATAATATTTGTGGCATCTGCCTCGATAACTTGTCCAAACCATCCTTTTCCAACTACTTTTAGGTATTCGATGTTTCCACGTGGAAAGTTCTTGTGCTGGGGTTCTGTGTAAATAAATGGTATTATTTATTGCTAGCTTTATTGTGTATGTGTGTGAGACATAATTTTTCTGCTGAGCAGGATTCAATTAAAAAACCATTATGAAAATTAACAGGTAAACACATCCATGCGACGTGCCTGTAATTTGTAGAAAATAAACTGTAGGCATAATAAACTCACCAAACCAATCATGAGCATAAATATTAGCTTCGTCAGCCACTGGGACTATTCCAGGCACTTTACTGGTCCGCAGTTCAAAGCTTTGACGAGGATCATAGTCAACATTGGGAAGAGTTGGCAAGGGCTCAAAAGTCACTGGATCAGATATCGATTGCCTATCCAAATCTCCTACTCTTAATTCGCTAAATACTCTATCTTGCGCATTGGGGTTAATAACGTATCCGTTTGCAGTGACTTCTCCACGTTGCCTTCTGCAAAACTAAAAGACGAAAGTTTTTAAGCAAATCTTCATAATAGAATTCTACAATAGAAGCAACCTTGACCTGATCTGTAGGTTATATTAGAAAAGTAACCTTGAATAGATTACGCAAATAATTGGATGTATAAGCATATCGCTGAGAAATTGAATTGCATTCAATGTTCAATGCATATCCGCTAATGTCTAGCAAAATATGGATTTTTAATTAAATTCTTCGTGATCCATTTTTATTTAAATAGATTTTCACACACTTTAGGTTTATTATAAAAAATTATACGTTTTCTACAGCGGATGATGCTATAATTTGTAGTTTAAGTAAATTGAATAATGTAGACAATATATTATACTTACTCGGACCCACCAAGCCCACGAACAGCCGCTGACAACCAATATTAAACTGCAAGTCGCAGCTACAGATACTAAAATAATTTGACTAGAAGAAGTTAATCCCTCGAAGCTGGAAAATTCTGAATCTGAACCTGCAAAAGCGTATTCACATTTAAAACTGAAAGCGGATAATAGGTGCGCACATCCGTAACCTTTTTACCTGAGATGAATTTCTTTTAAAAAGAATGCATATGATTTTTATCTGCAGGAAGTTCTTACCATCTTCTATGGATCTCGCAATCGATTCTCTAACAGTAAAACAAAGGATCAAAAATAAAGCGGCCGACAATATCTTAATCATTGTGGGCAGGGTATCCCAAAACGTCTCAAAAAGACAAATGTGTCTATTTCTTTAATATCAATGAGTATACAGATGAGGAAATGGGAATATTTTGATTATTTTCCTGGTTGGCCTTTGCAGAATTCCTAGAATATTTAGCAAGCCAATTTAGCCAACTAATTTTCTACCATCTGCATACAACCAATGTGGTATTTTTACTTATGTATGGGATAAAATATGTTTGGAACAACGAGTTATCAACCATAGGGAGGTATATGTGTAGATAAAATTATTTACGATAAATGTCAATCTCTGCAATAGGCATCTGCATACATTTCATATCAGCAGCAAATCACATCAGTCCTTATAAACGATATCCTTAGCGTCAATAACATGCTTATCTATTGTGCTTTGGTTTCTAGTTCTGCGTAATGCAAATATATTGTATGCACACCGTACCTGCAAATATAAGCACATAATGTTATTGATCATTGATAACTGCGATTTTCCTTTTAGAAACAGTTGGAAAAATTAATGTAGCTACCTTATCACTAATTATTTCTATTCGTATGCCATGAATGGTTCATACATAAGTGCTTTAAATCAGTGCACAACGTGGTAATAATATTATTACTATTACACCTACACCTCATATAGCACCGACATCACCGCCTTGTCTTTACTGTATTGTGTGTAACTATATACAATTAGCTACCTGTCTGGACTCCCTATACTTGGTACATAATAGTTTGTCGTACCTACTCTTAAAGTATTTAGGCACCTACATTACATCATATAATAAAGCACATAGTTTATACGTAATTAACAAACAGTCACAGTCATAGTACATGATACATAATATTATAACATCAGGTGTGCGTAATCTTCGGTAATACTGCTATATGATATATGTATTTGTAATTATTTACAGTCATCGATTAATCATAGACTATGAATCAAATTCGTCTTCATGACCCCATGTGAGCCTAAAGATAAAGCCAGTGACAATAGTGACAAAGAACGTGGGAATAAAAATGCCAGTGGTATGCTTATTATAAGTAAATAAATACTACACCCTAGAATACCATGTACTAGCTATACATAATATGTAATTAATGAGCTACTTAATCCAATATTTATAGAGTACGGTGCATGCAGTCTGTGGTCAAAAATTTTGCTCTTAAAATGTTACAATTTACAATAATTCCGATCCGACTCAATTTGTTTCAAATAACCTACACGTGCGTGAGGCTAATGAATTGTGCTACCTACGTAGAGTTCTAAATTATCTTTTTGCACTCTGAACAAATGGAATAAAAATACGCTTATTTAGTTGAAATCATTAGCAAATAGTAAAATTTAATCTAAATACTTGTTTCGTTATAGGCTTTGTCAACGTCACATATCAATGACCTCAACAGGTGTCTTTTGACTATGATTTACTTATATACTGTACTTACGTTACGTCATATTTACGTGCAATAATGTTGTGTCAGCGGTATTAGCTAGGTAGTGCAATGGAATTCTCAAAACATTTTTATTCATGGTTTCATTTTTCGTTTTGTTTATTTACAAGCAAGACTGGGTCGTTTGACTTTTATCTATTTAAAAGTATCTACAAAAAAGGTCAATTCAGGAAAAGTAATATCCTCTACATCTACTACTAAATATTAGGTGTTCATTATAAATATTTCTTGGTAAATGTCGTTTTCCAAGTACACTTGTATACTATCGTTAGAATGTAGTTAGAGCGAGAGCGAGGAGAATGAAAAGTCTAAATATTTCCGTTCTAAATGGTTTCATCAACGTATGCGACTATCAGATAATCCGTTAGCTGCAAGTTTTTTGGGGTGTCTTGTTTCCTTGAAAGTTGAAATTGGAAATGTAAGACGAAGAGAAAGGCACTTTTCTCTGTCAATGAAGAGGGCAACTTCCTTAAGTTTGCCGTCATGTTCCAATGTCCCTTTACTTTTCATCAGTTGCGACATGGTCACTTCCATATTTTCATACTTGCTCGATAACTGATCGATAGCTGTTTTCAACGTATGGACTTCCTTTATCAAAGCTATCATAGCTTTGTCCCTACAAAGTTCCATTGCTGGCCGTTGTTTCCTTTTTTCCAATCGAGCTTGGGCTAACTACTCAAATAATATGATATCATTATAATTAGGTACGTAAGGTACGTCATTTTCAGCCAAGTATATAGTTTCGATTCACTGTTAATTAATCATCATTGTTTTAAAAATAGCCAAAATAAGGTTACCTTAAGCAGGGGTTGCTTATGATCGATAGCTTTACGGACTTCAATCATATGACGACTTAAATTGTCAATGTCAGTTTTGATTCTTTGTAGCTGTTTCTCGACTTGCTGTTTTGCGGTTGTTGTCTCGCAAATCCTTGTGCTGAAGCTCGTGTTTGTTTCATACCAAATAGCGAAACATTCATCTGCACAGCAGATCATTGTTCGACTAATTTCCGAGTAGAGAACTTGACTGGAATTTCTTTCCTCTTGAGATCTCTGAATTAAAGCTTGAGTATTTTGGAGCCAAGAGGTCGGAGTGCTGGTCCTAAAGGGAAAGAAACGTTTTCAGTTAAACATTTTACTTTTCCGTGCGATTTAATTATGATTGAATAGTAAACTTCCTGTGAGTGAGTAAAATTACATATATCTACCCTAATTGACACATAATTTGTAGGATAATGTTTAATATCTTCCGAAATATTTACTTACGTCATCATTCCATGAATCGATTCTACATGTCCAATTTCACTGGATAGAGTACTTAGAATTTTAACACATTCGTCTGTCTTCTTAGCTAACTCTTTGTTACGAATGTCCAATTCTATTTCATGTCTTGCAGCTCTTAGATGTGTCAGTTGTGAATTTAAACGATCCATTTCCTCTAAAAGTTTCTCTTCACTTTTACGCAAAGTTTCAACCTAGATTATCGAATAAATTCAAATGAAACTCAAAGAAGTATCGATGATATAAACATTATTACACTGTAAATGGTAATTAATGTATAGATTTGCTAGAAAAGGTATTAAATGCGGTAGACGTACTTCTTTCAGAAGAGATTCTTCCACGGAATCATGAACCAACTCAACACCTTGGCGTGTATTTCTTGTCATCAAGTTTTCTTGTGCGATTTCCAACGGTTTTTCAATACTCTATAATTAATTATTTTATTAAATTTACGAATGTTTCGGTGTGTTATGCAATGCAAGAGCATAAAAATAATTGTTTTCATATTCATATAGTGAATAAATAATTATACTAAGATCAAACCTTGATCATAATCTCTAGACGTTCCTTAAGTTCCATCAAATCGTGAGTTTGTGAGATATTGTACTTCAGTTCCTCCTTCAGATTATCAGCCCATCTTTGTATGTCATGAACCCGATTATCAATATCCTTGTTAGTATCTGTGTGACAACGAACTTGTTCTTTGCCCGTTTCTTCTACACAGACCGTTGCGTCAGAGCGAACCATTATTGCTGTATTGTGAGCGCACTCAGCTCCAGAACAAATCTGCTTGTTGTTAATCCGCCACTCTTCTGGGGAATATCTTTGAGACGATATTATTAAAACACTTATTTCAATGACATCCTTTACGATATTTTATATTCACGAAAACTAAGTTTTCTAAACTAAATCAAATTGTGTACTAAGTAACTCCATGTAATAACAATGAGTAAAGTCATACAATAGCTACATAATAAAGTTGCCAAGATACATTTACCGTGAATTTCCTCTTTAGAGGGAAATTTACAAATCCTTCTTCTGCAGTCTGGCATTTTTGGGATTGGTCAGTTATTGAGAATAGTCTACTCCAATTGGTTATTTCCATGTCTAAATTTTTTTAAATTTGCCATGGACAGGGCCTATCAGGGTGCTCTATTTAAAATAAATGAACAATCCCAAAAATGCCAGATTACAAAATGATTTGTCATCTCTCCAGCCAGCCAACGTACAGCTACATGAACATGCATTGCATTTATATACAGGGCCATTCATATATATGTTAAAGAGGTCTACGGCCTCTAGCTCCTAAACGGAGGCTGCTACCGAAATGAGGTGACCATCATTCGAAAGACGAAAACATTTGCTACAAAAATAGCTTAATAAATAAATTAATTTCAATTATTTCAATTATTTCATTTATTTCAATTATTTCAATTATTTCAATTATTTCAATTATTTCACATTTCACGACAAAATCATTGAAAAGTGAAATAAATGCCAACCCTGCATTTGCTGCAAAAATAGCTAGAGTCAATAATTATGAATTAAGCCTTAATGAAATTACTGGCTCTCATAGTAGTGTGGCATTTCCCATGTTAAACCTCCTTTACTGCGCGCGCTGTAGTTTCCAAACGGAGGCTGCTACCGAAATGAGGTGGCTGCCATTGGAAAGAGGACAAAATTTGACACTATTTATGTGGCATAGGTACTTTCAAAGTAAATAGCAAAGAGAGCCACAAAAACGATTTTAGAATGGTAATTTTTCACTAAAATTGACGATTTTCAGTCGGTAAATCATGGAAAAGCTGTCGACATCAAAATCGTCTCTCTCCGTGCCTAAAAGGGTGTTCCTGGTCCAGGAGTTCCATATTTGTAAGAACATTTGTGAGGTCATACGCCGATTTAGACGGAGATTTCCAAGAACCGATCCACCTTGCTACCAAACGGTTAAAAGAACAGTTAAAAAGTTAATCTCAAATGGGTATACCGTTTTGAATGACCGCCCACGGCCTGGCCGTCCGAAATCGGTGCTTACTGATGGGAATAAGGAAAGAATAGTAAATAGCAAAGAGAGCCACAAAAACGATTTTAGAATGGTAAGTTTTCACTAAAATTGACGATTTTCAGTCGGTAAATCATGGAAAAGCTGTCGACATCAAAATCGTCTCTCTCCGTGTCCGAAAGGGTGTTCCTGGTCCAGGAGTTCCATATTTGTAAGAACATTTGTGAAGTCATACGCCGATTTAGACGGAGGTTTCCAAGATCCGATCCACCTTGCTACCAAACGGTTAAAAGAACAGTTGAAAAGTTATCTCAAATGGGTATACCGTTTTGAATGACCGCCCACGGCCTGGCCGTCCGAAATCGGTGCTTACTGATGGGAATAAGGAAAGAATTAGACTTTCATTTGCCGAAAACTCTAGACTTTCAATTTCCGGATCTGACACCTCCAGATGTTTTCCTCCGGGGGTACTTAAGAGAAGATTTACTTGGATGACCCGTTCTCAGGTCAAGGTAAACCACGGACCCTGGAAGAGCTTACAGAGGCAGTGACTAGAGAGTTTGCAAGACTTCCTCCGCACATGATTTAATCTGCCTGTGAATCCGTGACACGTCGGTACCAAAGATGCATTTACAGCCGAGGGAGTCAAGTATTTTAATGAAATGCAAACTATTAACATAATCGCAGTGGGCGTTTACATGGGTTTATACACGTTTTTCAGATATTTTGAGGCAGTTATTTTGCATGTTAATAAAAAGCAATAAATATGTTTCTACAATCATTCCGATTGGAAATTTTTCTTACAGAGGCAGTGACTAGAGAGTTTGCAAGACTTCCTCCGCACATGATTCAATCTGCCTGTGAATCCGTGACACGTCGGTACCAAAGATGCATTGATAGCCGAGGGAGTCAAGTATTTTAATGAAACGCAAACTATTAACATAATCAGTGGGCGTTTACATGGGTTTATACACGTTTTTCAGATATTTTGAGGCAGTTATTTTGCATGTTAATAAAAAGCAATAAATATGTTTCTACAATTATTCCGATTGGAAATTTTGTTCTCTTTCGAATGGTGGTCACCTCATTTTGGTAGCAGCCTCCGTTTAGGAGCTAGAGGCCGTATACCTCTTTAACATATATATGGATGACCCTGTATATAGCTATAAGAGGTAATTAATGGAAATGCATGTCGGTAGTTAACCTTATCATATGGCGCCGTCATTCTTTTACAGGCGCAAATCCTGTCTAACAATAAACTTGTATCCTCGTCATCTCTTGTACTTATAACATGTATAAACAAATGTATTCATGATATTATCGATTGGAAATTTTGTTCTCTTTCGAATGGTGGTCACCTCATTTTGGTAGCAGCCTCCGTTTAGGAGCTAGAGGCCGTAGAAGTGTGGGACATATATATGGATAGCCCTGTATATGGATGGTGATATGATGATAATATCCGCAATTACCTCAGGGCTGGACTATGTCCCGTGTGTCTTTTGACAAAGCCCGAAGTTTCGTCACATGTACACGAAAGGCGAACAAGCTGCCAGGGAAACACATAGGCAGGAAGAGAGAAAAGGTGCACGCAAGTTGTGATTCCTTGGCAGAGAACGGAAGAGCGGGAAGGGATTGGTGTTGGCATGTAGAAAATAAGAATTAATTCAATTCAATCCACGACAAGACAAGTCACAATCACAACCTAAAAACCGAACCGGTGCGACGTCCCTTACTTAACCACTTTCCGTTAATAATTAATTAGTTAATAAGTCAACATGTTTTAATTCAGAATTCGTATACATTAATTTTAATTTTGAATTTACATTTCTCTCTCGTCTTTAAGTTGTGTCATGTCCCCACGTGTCATAAATTCAAAATTAAAAGTTGAAATGAATGTCTTGGGTTTTGGTTGCAGGCAGTCGCAGCAGCGCTGACAATCGCGAAAGAAATGGTCAAGTCTAAGAAAAAAACGCGGACGACTGGGTCGACGAAGGCACAAGAAAAGTTGGAGGAGCAGAAGACGGAGAAACAGGAGGACGACGGCAACATCGTCCTCAGTGGCAGGTACTACCCCGTAAGTATCTTTTAACTATTCTTTATTTCTAATTTCATTTGATTATTTTAATTACAATTAAATTGTTAATATATAATAAAATGTATTGTATATAATTAAATAATGAATTGCTTAGATCCTGTACAAGATCTTCGAGTATTTGCCGGACTTGGACCTGCAGAGTGCGCGTTTGGTGTGTTCGTCGTGGAACAAGATCTCGCTGCACTTCATCAAGAAAGAGTACGACTTCCTGGTGCAGCTGCACAAAGAGGGCAGCTACAAAGACCTCCGCGACTTGACGCAAATGTTCAAGGACGACAAGGACGTCCCGTTCCTCGACTACCGACTCAGGGCCGACGGACTCAACGACACGGCGCTGTCCAAAAGTCGGCAGGAGACGCTCGCCGACTTCTTCGCCGTCAGCAGTCCCCACGTGACGAAGCTGTCCGTCGACCACAAGTTCGTCTGCCTCTGGACAGTCAGCAAGGCCAAGTGCTTCAACTTCCAGCGTCTCGAGTCCCTCGAGTTGTGTCCAGCCGACGATAATCCCGTCCCCCAAATCCCCCACCCGACGCTCGGCAAGAAGGCAGCCGAATATTTGCGCAATGTGCTCAGCCGAGCTCCGAACCTCAAGAAATTGACTCTGCGAGGGGCGACGCCCTTTTTGGGTCTCCACGAGGACGACGCCGACTTCATTTCCTCCACGCTGCGGGAAGTGGCGTCGCTGAAGCACCTTGAATCGCTGCAAGTCAATTTAGCGAACGACAACCACGTGACGGCCTTAAAAAACGCGCTGCTCAAGTTGAAAGTGGATTCGCTGGACATGAAGTTGGACTTTGCCAAATTTAGCGCGGAAGACATGAACGCAATTCTGGAGTCGCAGAAGAACGGACTGAAGCAGTTGAAGCTGTCGGACTTTGTGCTGGACGAGCAGGAGGACTACGACGACGACATGAAGCTCAAGTTCCCGCGCATGGAGGCGCTCAAGAGCCTCGTGGTGGGCTACTCCAAAAAGAGCAACGACGACGACGACGACAGCGACGACGAGGACAACAGCAAGTCGTCCATCTTCCGCCAAGTGTCCTACGACGACCAGTTCCCCGTGTTGACCCACCTGTCCCTCGACATCGACGACAACAACGAGAACCTCCTTGACGACCTCGTCACGACCTACTCCCGCCCGAGCCAGACGCTGTCCGTGCTGAAGCTGCCGCCTTGTGCCGAGTTGGACTGCATCAGCGCGTTGACCAAGGTCGCCTACCTGTTCCCCAAGGTGCGTACCTTGGAGCTCACGTGCAACATTTCCCTCGAGGACCTCCTCGAGGGCGTCAAGCTGGTCAGACACGTGCAGGAGCTGAAGGTCAACCTGCAGTACAAGACGCTGGAGCACGAGCTGGACGTCTGCTTCCCCTGCACCATCGGCCGCAAGACCCTCAAGCCCCAAATGGACGACGAGGAGCAGAGGTGGAACCAACTGGAAAC
>JABASI010002732.1:5073-18613 GCA_019776505.1 Tomocerus nigrus | reverse complement strand
AGCAAGGCTAAGCAAAAACCCGAAGTATTTATTAGTTTATCTGGAGTTGGTATGAAACAAAAATATTTAATATTCCATGATAACTTGTTTAATTTGCAATATTAGCTATTAGCTGCCTTCTACATTTTTTAATCAATATTTATTTTATTTTGTGTTGAAGGATATTACAAACCAAGTCCGGTTGCGGAATACACGGAACACAGTCCAGGAGGGGATTTTGATTTTTTGTCTAGGTTAGCCAAACAGTGGGAAGAAGCAACTAATTTGTCCAAGGAGTGTGATATTGATGTTCGAAAAGTTATTATAAGATCTGGTACATTCTTTTACTTCATTAAACTTCATTTAAATGCTTACCGTATAACACGAATTAGTTCACCAGGATGATCTATTGTTTCACCGATGCCTTTAATTCAAAACAGTTCATTCCCCCCCCATATATTGGGAGGGGGTAAAGTATAATTTTTTTTAGGTTTTCGAGTCCTTTTCGCAAAAATTCAATAGTTAGCAAGGGTGATTAATTCTTGTTATATGGTATATTATTTACTTTAAAATAATAAAAATTAATCCTTATGGTGTACCTTTTATTAGGGTAAGTGCAAGTTAAGTAGTAAAACCTGTTCAAATATTTTTATTTTCAGGCGTTGTTCTCGGAAGAGGCGGAGGGATGATTGAACAGCTTTACTGGCCTTTTTGGTGTGGGGTGGGTGGTCCAGTTGGAGATGGAAAGCAATTTTTCCCTTGGATTCACATTAGTGATATCGTGGGATTGATATTACACTCAATAGAAAATAAATCTGTGTCTGGAACTCTCAATGGCGTTGCCCCGCATATTATTACAAATAAAGAATTTGCGAGAGCATTTGGAAGGGCGTTGTGGAGGCCGGCGATTATTCCAGTTCCTACTTTTATTTTAAATGCAGCGTTTAGTAAGGAAAGGGCTAAAATTATGACTGAAGGGCAAAAAGTTATTCCGAAGAGGACATTAGAAACTGGGTACCGATATATTTACCCCGATATTGCCTCAGCATGCACGCAACTTGCTCCTTTACTTTACATCGATCAACACTTGAAAGACGAATATGAAGGGGATTTGAAAATGATGAAACCATCAGAAAGATAGGACTGTTTAAGTAATTGCGTATGCACCAAAGTTATCCCTAGAAAATGTAATGTCTGTAATTTCATTATTAGATTCAGCGTGAGATATTTTTGAGTGCGCCAAATTCGAAATTTGAATTGGAATTTCTATTCTTTGAAATCGTATCTCGTCTTAAACGAGACATTTTTTGGAAAACAATTCAAAGGAAAATTATGTTCAAAATGTTTCTCTTTAAAATCCATGAAGCATTTTTTGTCGCTACTCTTTCGTTTTCTGCGAATATTTTACCCACGAAAAGGTGAGTCCAATCCACACCACTCAATACAAGATACGATTATTAAAAAGACAAATTCTAATGTAAATCTCGAATTTGGCGCACTCAAAAAAAATGTAGCATGCTTAATTGAGATTGTTTCTCTCACAGTTACAAAATGTCGATATTTTAGTTACAGACTTAGTCACTTGATATTTATTACTAAATATTCATGTCTAATTACCAATTATTGTTAATATTTACTAATTGCCTTTATTCTGTGTGCTATCACCACAAATGTATAATAAATTAAAAAGTCTTGAGGAAGATTTTTTAAATGGTTATATTCATTTTCATTCATTTGTAATTTATTCTACGTCCATTTTACCGTCTGTAATTACAGAAATCTCACTTTCATCAACAATAGTAGGCCCATCATCCTCTTCAGTGTCATCAAATTCCCAGCCAAACTTGGAGGTTAAAAATGAAGAAAATCTTTGAACCTTACTCTTTAGTTTTGTTTCTATTTGAGTGTGATCGTTAACGTTAATTATCAGCCTTTGTAAGCAATTATACAAAAAATTGTTGCATGTCACAATGTCAGCAAAAAAGTCTTCGGGCACTTCGGCCATCTGGAAATACACATCGGATATGAAATCCGAATATATTGCTGGATGATTGAGAAGGGCATCATCACTAAAGCAAAGTAGGTGAATTAGGGATTTCCAATGTTCAAACGACTCGTAGTTTTGACCGACCAGGAAATTAATAAAAGCGAATTGTAACTCCGGCAGAATGTTTTGAGGGCTGTAAACGGAAAAAAATTAAAATTCACGCTAAAAATGACTTTAAGTGAAGTATTCAGTTATATTTAGGACAAAGATAGCAGGAATCTTTTTAAGGTTGGTGTCACTTGGTCCAGTTGCGTGTGTTTTCCCACTCCACCAGATAGCAAATAAGTGGATGTGTCATGGATGAAAATGTGTCAAGTTGATTTACATGGACAGATAAACTATCCATGAGCCTCACAGCACAACCCTCCAACATTTTCTAAATTTTCATTTGAAAGGCAGAAAAACGTGTCGCACATTTTGTGTGACTCAAATTAAAAAGCGCGAAAGGCCCTTTCCATCAAAAACATCTGACAGCGTTTTAGGTGAAAATTTAGAAAATGTTTGTGGGTTGTGGGCTTCCTGGATATTTTATGTGTCCATGTCAATCAACGTGACACGTTTTCATCCATTACAGATCGAGTTATTTGCTATCTGGTGGAATGAGAAACTGCAGGAGCTGGACAAGACCACACCAACCTCAATTACTATAATCTATAATTACCTTCCCATGGATTGAAAAACAATTTGCAGTTTCCAGGTCTTGTCTAACTGATAGCGAGTAACTTCTTGAGGTGAAGATCCCGCAGGATAATTTTCAAGCGGTATTTGTGTATACTTTATTTTTGATTCAATATTTTCGGACATTCTTGGAAGAGCTTCTTCCATCTTTTCCAACTTGGTAAGTTTACGTCCACTTGTTGGCGGTGCACTTTGATCTTTGTCCAGCGTAAGTTCTGGTGCTGATAAAATCCTTCCACTTGGCGGAGAAAGATTTTGCAATATACCGGCTGTTCCAAAAAAAATATTATAAACACGCTACAGTCCACAATCTTATAATTTTCCAATAATAATAAGTTAGACATGTTTGTTGTTTAATTTTATATGCTTACGAGATATTTTGTTGGTCAAGGAAATCCATTTACGCCATAGATCATATGGATATGCTCCTAAAAATGCATCCATCTCTTCTAAACGGTTTCTCATCGTTTCGACGATATCATTTGGAACTTCTATTTCAATGTAAAAAAGTGAAAAAATAAAAATGGTGCAGGTACATTACATATAACATAATGCGAAGGCCCAGGTGGTGAAATTGCAATTTCGCGAAAATTCGGCCCAAAACCAAATCTACGTGTAATTTACATGTGAATATTAACTCCTAGGAGGTGAAGTACTAAATCTTCGTATTTAAGCATTAGAGAACCCTGGTGAACTAATGCGAGTTACGGTAAATTAATTAAAAAGTTATATACGGCAAGAAAGTAGTACCTTCAGTGGAAATGTCCTCCATTCGAGGGTCGTACTTGCGAACTAGCAGCTCTCCTTTTTTGAAAACATGAAAAAATCCTGTTCGAGGTGCAGTATTTGAGTAGTCCTTGCTCACAGCACTACAAAAATGGTAACATATGACATAAATTATTATTTCCGTTTTACTTGTACATTTCAGTCAATAGAGTCAAGACAGTGAGTCATTGATATTTGAGTCATATCATGAATTGATCTATTCCATAATCAGTTTCGCTTCCTGGTGACTATTGTATACTGCTTTAAGAACGAGAGGGAATCAACGAATGACGAAATTTCAATTTGAAACAGTCTATCCATCAGTCACCAGGAAGCGAAACTGATTATGGAATAGATTATTCAATTTATTTTTTTCTCTTTTACTGTTTACCTGAAATACAAAAAATGTAGACCTGGGGGTATCATTTTAATTCCCCTGAATTTTTCTCCAGTGTTCCAACTTTGCATGTCAATGCCGACTTCTGTCCCTACAGGTACATCAAGAAATACAAATATCGCCCCTTCTTTGAACAAGCGAAGAGAAACGTCCGCCGGAATGTCAGGCTTCTTGCACTGTCTTGAGCTACTACAGGATGCTTCCATTGACATTCTTATCTTTTTCGTTGACTTTTTTACGTAATTTGCCGACTATAATAATATACTCATTGGACTTTGGTTGACGGTTACCAACTAAAACGACCTAATTAAAATGAATTACGATTAGAACATTGTTTTATGATTGATAAAACGGTATAATATAAGTAAATAACGAAAAAATAGAATAGACCACTTGGTTAACCAGTATCGCGCGGTAAGTATCGTGGAGTGGAGCCAAGCAAAAAAATCAAAGTTTTACACAATCTGTACCAAAAAACGTCCCCACCCAAAGAAATGACCACCCACAAATCGACTCAGAATTGTCTAAAACGAACAACGAATAAATATGCAATAAAAAATTTTGACGTTTTTTGGTACAAATTGTGTAAAACATTGAAATTTTTTGCTTGGCTCCACTCCACAATACTTACCTACCCTTATTGCTTATTGACGGCAACAAAATCTTCCTTTCCCATAGAAACTCAGTTATCTTTCCTTATTTTTATATTTTTTATGTTTTAAACCTTAGTAATATATCTACATCGATGGTTTTAAAATTAAAATGGTTTGTTTACTTTGTTTTACCTTTTGCCTGTCACTATGTCGCTTGTAAACATCAAAATTGTATATAAGTAGTAATGTAATATGTAGTATCCAGGAAGTTTTCAGTATGGACAATAATGTTTAAACTTTTAAAAATCTTTGTAAAACTGAAAACTGAAAGGAGTTGTGAAGAGCCAAATAAATCACCAAGATTTAAGCCAGGACACTGCTGCCGCGTCTTTCCTGCTTAATTGCGTGCAGCTGTTAGCCACCGTACTCGACAGCAGCCAAAAGTAAAAGCTTACTAAATATGTGAAGAAAGAACTAATATATACTTCAACTTTTGACAATTAATAATTTACATTACTTGATTTGAATGAAAATAATGATTATTTTATTGAGGTGAATCTAATCGAATAAAACGTGGAATTTTGTTTGTGTGGGACAAAGCATTACATTGCAACTACTTATTGTTGTTGTACCTACTACAGAAAACTTTTGTATGGAAATCGGATAAGAATTAGCCCATGTATAATAGTTAGTGAGTGACCTGTGTTCTACTAATAGTAACCGACCCTAAATAACGACTTTGGAATAGAATAGTAAATCAGGGTTACTATTAGTAGCTTTAGGGTAAGTCGACGTGCACTGATGTGGTTTTTAATTGCCACCTAAATCAAACGATTCTGTAAACCATCCATGGTACATCACGTATATTATAACTATTATTGTTATTGCGATTGCGAAATTGTGTATTAATTGTTATTAATATTTGTTACAGTATTTAGAAGGGCAACTCTCTCCGGCTTATGGTCCGTTCATGGACACGATTTATTTTTAGTGATCTAATTTTTTCGATTCTGATTTTGAAATGGGAATCCATTACTGTTTATGGCACACACGTAGCTTTTGTTTGGTAGTAAAGAATCGGGGACTAGATGACTTCGTATGGTGCAAATCGAAGGATTGGAAGAATAGCTTAAAGAACTTGTAAGCAAAATACCATGACTAAAAACATACCAAAACTAAAATGATCAAACGGAGTCTCCGACTCCTTTTAGGGAACTTTATTTATCCGTACACAGTCCCGGGTTACTGTGTACCTGTTATTATGAACTAGAACCGGGGCGAGGGCAGATTATGTCTGTGGGGTTAAAATATTATGGATTACGTGATCGATGTAACGTCGTTAATGCCCGTTGTCCCTGCCTACCAGCCAACATGTGACGATGCCCGTTAGATTAAACTTATAAATGCGCTGGCGGCGACCTATCTTAATTGTTGCCAACAATAAAACACGAATTTAGAATTGAGTCCCTAATGAACCTTATTTATGCAAATTCATCAACGCAACATAATATACGACATAATTTTATATATTGATAAAGGAAAATGTAATAAATGATTGTAAATAAGAGGGAAATGAACAAAAATACTCTCTCTACACTTTTTATACGACGTTAGCGGCGAATTCGGGTCTCTCCAAGTTGACCTTTCCGTCAACTTGTCAGGTCACGTCGCAGGAACTCCAACACACACCTTTCACGTCAAAGCTCCACACTCCGTCTGACTTGCTCAGCGTTATTTTTCTCCAAAGCTACTATTTTCATTTGCATATACGACCTTTCCACACCCAGATACGATATTTCCGACACCCTATTTACAAAATCGTAAATAATCGCAAATAGCAATTATTAACTTCAATAACAAGTAAAAAATAAATGATAATATGTAGATTTAGATTTCAATGTTCGTTTTATTTACAATAGTCAACTAATTTCCTATATTATTTATATAAAAACATTTAATATGTGGGTATATGGTCTTTATATAATTCAGTGGAGTGGAATAAACGGAATAAAGCAATTCGTTCATCACTATAGTAGGTAATGGTAACTATATACAATTATGTTAGCACTGGCACTGGCTTCAGCAATTTCATTGCAAATGAATAGAGTAATAATATTTATCAATTAACTAAAGCATAAATGGTAAATTTGCAGGGTTACATTTAAATTTAATTTCAAAATAACAAAATTATATGCATTTACATACATACACATAATCTTTATCAACACATGTAGCCAAACTCAGTTTCAGCTTCTTCTTTAGTTATGCCCCTCCCTCTTTTCCCTTCAAAAACATAATATTCCTCCTCCCTATCCACATAATTTGAGATGACAGAATTATGAAACCCGTTCCAACAAAAAGGCCCAATCACTACGCGACCGTATGAATCACCTAAATTCAAAAGTTGAATAACAATTTGCATGTCCTCGTCATCATCCGAAACAATACTTTTGCACTCAATTCGAAAAGTTTCAGGTCGAAATTTAGCTCCAACCATCTGATAATCACTGATGTCGTAATATTCGTCCATATAAAGAGTTGGTAGTTAGTACACACCCTCACCATGTACTCCTACTGCACTCAGACTAAGTTGATTAATTCCTTTGGGAAGGTCGTTAATATTCACTGACAGTGCAGCATCCTCATCCTCTTCGCTTTGTAGCCACATCTTTGAAATATTTTTGTTATTCGTAAAGTAAGGAAGTTTGGCGATGCAATTTTCACACCTTAACGCCAAATCCACAAGACTGGGCAGAAAGAACGTAGCGTTAGCAAAGAACGTATCTTGATCACAATGAAGTTTTAGTAATGATGTCGGTTTATAAATCTTGGATAAATCGATTCTCAAATATTTTGCTGTCAGTTCCTGCATTTCAATGAAATTGTTGTCAAGGAACGGAATTCCATTCAAAGAACTTTTTTATTTTCCAATTGCACATTTCCCAATTTCGGACTGTTATATTCCTCAGTCCGACGGTTCTTTCTACTTGTTCATTGGCACAATCCGAAAAGTCAAGAATTAAGTTCTTGCCATCCAGACATATTTTTTTAGTCAGAGTCAGGTCAAAACTTTCGTTAACAAGAAAATCAACTTTTGTTCCGGTTTTAATGTACGTGTTCATCGGGCCTAAGGTAATGTCACCAGGTGAAACTCGTTTTCCATTTTCATTCGAAACAATTGTGCAGTTATCTAAATAGATATCTTTGACGAAAGGAAGTTGATCAAAACGCAAACTGAATGTGACATCTGTATCCCTACCATATTGACTACTATACAGATCTATGTATAATTTCGTAAGATGGGGAGGTATTTGCGGGCTAATATCAACCGTCATGTGTTCATTGTTTTCATTTTCTTTAAGATATACTCCTGATGTAAGTTTTAACTCTTTCATGTAGCTGCGAACATCGGCCATAATGGGAAATATTCAATTCTTCCTTGAAATGCAAATGACGATATTGGAGAATTTTCAGGATTGTTTTCTTGACAATAATCGCTAACTTCTTTCATTTGATTCTTTTTTTTTAAATAAATAGCTTGTTGTTGGTGTAGAGGCACCCCTCTTCCGCTGAAGTCAAACAAAACATGCGTCCTTCGTCTCAAGATTTTTGTTCCAATGTTTCTCCATTTTCTGTTTACACGACGACAGTTTTTGATGTCATCCAGATTTAAAAACGAAAATAGATATTCCAATATCTAAAATGACAAGAGAATTTAGGTAGAGAATTTTGAACAATGCTCTTTATTTTAAAACATTTTAATGTCTTAAGTTTTTGAAATTTATTGCATGCTTACGTATTCATTTTGAATGGCTCTAAGTGGACTTTTTTGACAAAAATCATCAGCAGTTGCAGGTGAAGTCATTATTCCAGGCCTTTACCACCAATCACTCGTAATGTAGAAAAATTTCGACTTATATGGTTAGTTGCCCGCACAAAAATTTAAACCTGGGTGGAACCGAAAGCAATTAACAATGAAAGGTGCATGAATATAGTTACTTATTGTTTATTGACAGCACAAGAATATTCCACAGACAGGTGACAGGTGCACAGAAACTCATTCATCTTTCTTTATTTTCACTAATTTTCACTAAATATAAAATAAAAATAGTGGAATTACTTTTTGCTGTCAGTTGTTAGAGTCGTACTAGTAGTCAAAGTACAGGTGACAGGCAGTACTGGCAGGCAGTGGGTATGTAGTTTATATTTGTTTTACCTGTCACTATGCACTATGTCGCTTGTAACCATCAAAACTGGGGCATTTTTAAGCACACGGTCAGTTGTGATGCTAGGTAGTATTGTTTTATAATAATATATTATCCAGGAAATTTTCAATATGGACAAATATTTATTAAACTTTAAAAATCTTTGTAAAACTGAAATGAGTTGTGAAGAGTCAGATAAATCACCAAGACCAGGACACGGTTGCCGCGCCTCTCCTGCTCCATTGCGGGCAGCTTTCAGCCACCCTACACAACTGCGAGCAAAAATAAAAGCTTACGTGAAGTACTAACTGTCCCCAACCCCTATGCTTCCAAACTATTTTTTAAAAACTCAATTTCGAAAATCTGCCAAAAAGTTTAGGTTAGGTTATGTTATGTTAGGTTTTAAAACCCACCTTAACCTTACCTAACCTGATCTACCCTAATCTAACCAAACATAACCCTACGACCCTACCCAATGGCATTCGCCTGACAGGCGTTAGCACCGAACAAATTATTTTTGAGTTTTTTCTACCCCAATTCATGGACTCCAACCTCTTAACGGAGGTAACGAGATCCCGCTGCCTTGCTATTTGGTGTAATCGGGTGCTACTTCAATTTCCCCCAAAAAAATTCACAGGCCAAATACTTCGAAATTTTTTGCCATGACAACTGTCGTTTGAATCACACTGTAGTATAATACTGTACCAAATTTTTCTAGGACTGATAATGCCCAATGTAATAGATTTACAAGAATTTACAATGATTTATACTACAACATTTTTGTTACCCGTGCTGGTTAATACTTGGTAAAAGTGTATTACTAATTTTCTAAAGTAAATTTTCTAAAGACAAAAGAAGTAAATCATGTAGCGATTTCATATATTATTATATTTAACTTTTGGTAAACATGTAATCGTGGCTTCCTTCCAAATATTTACAACGTACTAAATATACAGGTGTCAAATCAAAGCAAGCGTTTATTATGTGTTACTATTTCACATATTATTATATTCATTGCAAATTCCATGTAACCTTGATGTTCACCCCTATCGGTAGTGATTCTGGTGGTACTGACATTTTATGATTTAAATTATGGTTGAAAAATAAATTAATCAATGCTTGCAAAATAAGTATTGGGTCTCTACATCGATGTAGATGTATTACTAAGGCTAGATAAATAGAAGATGTGCGGATATGAGGTCCAAGGTGTAAGTCACGTGGAGGTTTTCTTTCCCTGCAGACTAGCCTGCAGACTAGGGCGATACGTCGTCTGACGGCGGCAGAAGAAGGAAACACTCTGCGTGTAGACAGTGTAAACATAAACAACGAACGACAGAAACAATTCACATTGCACTTGTTTGTGGCACCGCAGTTCGTTCTCGTATAGGGACCCAGTCTACAGACGGAGACGGGTGTTCTATCCTTTGCGGTCTCTAATAAATTCCTCCCGCACCAATTATTTCACATAGTATTAAAATAAGATGACAATTATCTAATTAAGGAAGACTCAAGACTTTTTTGATATATTTACTACAATATTCCATTTTTAAAGGAGCCTTTTTTATAACGTGACTAGGTTTAACGGGATGAATGATACTAATATCCTCTGTGAAATTTGCAAAGGGCACATTTCTTGTATACCAAATGTATCTGCTTGGTAGAACAGTTAGATTTTGCGGAGACAGTCCGCTAGCCAGCAGTGGCACTGCAATTTCCAAAAATACTTGACATTTTCGCATTATCGACGCAACTTCGTAAAATAGACCCTGTTTGGAACGAGGGACATAAAATGCATCTGAAGGGCCTCTCATAGCGATGGATGAACTCCAACCAAAGTTTTCTCGATTTTTGGAATACTGTTCAAATTCTGGATGAGATTCAAAGTTTGCTGGATCATAAATAATTTTGAAGGCCTCCCTGATGGCTGTCACACCAAATTTGCTTCTCAACCAATTCCAGCCGGCGACTGTGGAGTTCATGAAGAATGGGTCGTCGATGTCGAAAAACTCTCGATTATCAAAAGATGCCCACATTTCATCTGGATTGTTTTTGTCATTATTCCAAAAGTTGAGTAAAACATCATCGGAAAGAACGACATATCCGGAAACGCCGTAATTCATTTCAATAGCTCGGGTGGCACATTCATAAGCAAAGTATCCTTTGCTGACATTGGCATGTACAATGGAAAACTTCGTTACACGTGCATCTATAAAGGTTTGGGTGGACGTGAGGTTGTCCACAATTAATGGATTCTTAATTTCTCCGCAGTAGAGAATATTTGGGAAATGGGGTCGGTAAATGAGATCAAGTAGCCAAATATTTTCATAAATGGGCCAGTTAAACGTAACAACGAGAAGGTTCTGTGGAAAACACACTCGTTTTATTGTATCATTATTAGCCTCAGCTTCGGATTTTGGGTTATCCTCTAGAGAAAAGTTACAAAACTTTTTCAAAGAGTACCTTTCTTCTGGACGTTGTGTTTTTATATTTGCTTGAATTTCTACACCGTTGAAAACTGCGTAACTTTGAAGACTATTCTTTAAACATGGCGAATTTCTGTCCGTCGATGCCAACAATTGAGGTTGCCTGTATCCGATACGTTTTAGGTCGGAAATCCAAGCCATTACCAATTTGACATTGACTTCAGGCCACATTTGCCACTCCGCCATGGCCTGAGTGAGATTAATCATACAGCCGTAAAAACTTACGGAAGAACATTCCCAATCCTTTAATTTTTTGGACTAAAATTCCAGATTGTTTGTAAAGTTGATCCTCTTCGGCAAAATCTTTAAGGTAGTTGTGAGCATTTCGGATTTGTGTTGTGTGTGGAGAATAAAATCCAAGAAATCCTCCAATCTTCCAAAGAAGTGGCTGTGCCCAGTAACCCCTCCAAATGTCCGTGACGCGGAAAGAAACAGAAATTGGGAGCATAAACGCCCAAAATGCATCATAATGGAAAATTGTATTCTGGGAATTAAATGGCGCGGAAAGGAATCTTGGAAATATTACTGGTGGAGCGGATCCATCGAATTCAACATTTAAAGAAGAATATTGTTTTTTTCTGGTTAATCGGAATATTGCATCAACATCCGGGTCCCCATTCACTAATCCCTGTTGAATAAGTGGAGTCGGCATTTGGCAAACGGTGTAGGAATTATTGTAAGGTTTCCCAAGTTGATCCAGCGGATAACCACGTGGCCAAATTGAACCTTGGCCAAAATGCGCGTATGGATTCTCAACCAAATCCTTCTCACCAGCGAGAGTAAGGCCCCGAGTTGTTTTTCTGAATTCAAAGTTATTCTTAAAATGTGCCAGATTATCAGGAGCATTATCATCATCCGTATCGTAAATTACTTGTGCTCCATTTTCAATTGCATACAAATAGCCAATCATTTTTCTTGTGTATGAATTCCAAGGCAGATGATTGATGATATCATAACCCAGAGTGGATTGGGCATCTACGTCCAGGAGAATTACACCAGGATGTGACCACGAAGAAGGTGTTTTCTTGTCAGCAACAACAACAAGTTTCCATCCTGGAATTTTACCCAATTTTGCTATTTGCTCGGTTGGGAAGGAGATAGATGTCACAACAATCCATTTATTGATGTCTTGGTTGGGTTTATAGTAGTCTGTTGATTTTCCGCTAAATAAAACAATTAAGTTTGAAAATTGATTTGAGATAAACGATCCGCGATTAAGTTGGTTAGCGACCAACCTGACATCCGGCATACTATTCGATTCGAATTGCAATTCCACATCCGGATTTGTATAAAATGTTGCAAGGCAGAACAGTACTATTGACACAGCCATTAGTACGAAGTAATTGCGAAATTGCGCTGTCATTTTCCTCGGGGTTCTAAAATACAGGTATTTAATGAAACAGTTGGATGGACATTGATTATTCCTTTTTCAATATTGTAGCAGAAAAGTAGCAAACAACTCAATTCCGGTTATTAGTGTTCGTAATCTGCCACATAAATGATGAAGTTTTACCATTTACCAATGGTAAAACTGCACTTTAGCGGTCAAAATGCACTGCAGCGGTAAAAAGTGCACTTTATTGATAGAAATGCACTTCAGTGGCAAAAGGTGCAATTTAGTAATAAAAAGTGTACCTTTGGTGTAAATTCTAACGCACTTTAATGGTAAAAGTTGCACTTTGGTGGTAGAAAGCAATGAACTTGGTTCTTTTGGCTTTGGCAACAGTTTTGTTTGTTCCTTCAAAAAGAGATTAGTTGAATGCATGAACAAGATGTTGCACTGTGAAAAATATAAATATTTTGGTCTTAAGAAGGGAAACAAAGAGAATTGAGGGAGTTAATATTGACAATAATATTGATGGATGGTAGGTATTGATGATTTTTAAATTTGGAAAAGAATGAAGGATATAGTCATGTAGTCTGCTTCCAAATTAACTATAGGCAAATTGCTTCATTCCTATTCATTACAAATGTAACTAAGAAAACTTCCATTCCACTATTAAAATCACGGTAAATAATATTTCCATGAAATGAATTAGCACATGCACTAGACGAAATTAGTCACTCTGGCTCTCTTTTGCAAACACATCCCCCGTTAGTACGAGATAACAAAGAAAGAAGGATTTGAAAAAGACCTGAGCCAAGTTATATAGCCAACTGTATGCAGAGGAAATAAAGTTGCAAACTTTTAAGAGATCTTGATTAGGGCTAATGGGATCATATTTAGTTGTGAGCGTAAATTCTTTATTCACTCAGAAGAAGGAGATCAAATTGGGTACCTAGCTGAGATTCCGTACCGTGTAAATTTGGAAAAAACTTAGTAGTAGGTAGCGTTATTTCAAAAGACAACTCATTGTCTCTAAGCAAAGGCGTATTGAGGGGGGGGGGGGGGT
>JABASI010002731.1:0-18613 GCA_019776505.1 Tomocerus nigrus | reverse complement strand
ACTCCAATTACCAAGATGAGTTTCTTGAATGAAGCACTAAGAGATTATATTAGATACTTGCTATATGTATGTGATTATTGTCTATATAGTGTCTATGTAATAATAATATATTACATTTATGCACATATCATCAATTTTGACGAGCAAACAGAATTTACTAGCAAGCTAAATAGCTGCTGATCGTTACTATTGTCTTGTAAAAATGTCTATTGCCTTAAGTTGACTTCTTTAACTGCCAAGTCTACCGGTATTTTCAAAACAACTCATAAAGACTGCAAAATCACATTACCAACTAACTACCAACTTCCACTACTTTCAGTAGGGTAGGTTATTGGTGCACTAAAGTGATTAGGCACACTAAATAGTAACTCCTGCTAAACAAGCCAACTATGGCAAAGCTAACTTGTCCACAATAATACTTAATCTTCCCACTACCTCCAAATACCAAAGAAGAGAAGAAGATTACTTTATTTCTTATGATTATTATATGGGCAAATCCAGATTTGCAGATCCTATCAGTAGATTAGTTGAACTTTTATTGCTATAAACTAGCTACTCCACGCTACTTTAACAAGAACTGTAGATTTATCGGCTTTTACATTTCAGAAGTATTACCTGAATATTTGCATGTTAAATAAAGGAATGGGCTTGCTAATCAATAAATGTCTTCATACAAAACAACTTTGCATAAAAATTCATTGCGAAATAGTCAAAAAGCATTATATAAAGATGACACGATCATTTCTCTCCCAACTAATAACATAAAAATGTATTAAAGCGTACTATTCCGTCCCGTTTATTCTCTTCACTGTGTGAAGGTTAAGATGAGACCTTGCAAAAAGCAGAGTCAAGTCAAAGAACAGGCTTCAGTTTTAAATAACGCAATTTAACATATGGATTTACTACTAGTTCAAATGTAAGTATTAACCTAGAAACCTATACGCATAGCTATCTTATGATGAAGATACAAGAATACTAAAACAGGATAACAACTATACACACAGCACAGCAACTAGTTCTCACAATCCAACATTGGCAATAGTGTAAACAAAGTTTTTGCATATAATTGCACAAATGCCAACTACGGAAATATGAGACTGTGATATAACCACTTCTGGGTAAAAATGAACCCATCAGTTATTATGGCATACACATGCATTGATGTTATAAAATAAAGCAATAAAAGCCAACATGTCATAAAGTACAGAAAACTAAATGCATTTTATTGGGAGATTATCTATCAGCGTGCATTGCAATGTGACTGTTGAAGTTTTTTGAGATGTGTCTACTGACAATGATTGAGCGCAAGATCAAGATGCAATGCACTGGGTTAAAGCATACATTTACCATAATGTACGGAATAAAAAAGTTTAAAAAAAAATTAACGAATGACTTACAGACAGACTTCAACTTGAAGAGTGCACTTGTTGAGATACGTTCGGCCGTCACTGGCACAAACGGGGTCGTACTCTGAGTTGCATTTGTTGTCACAGCGAGATCCACTTGTTCGGGTACACAAGTCCAGACTCACTTCCGTCACACCTGTACAATCAATTGAAAATAATTACAGAGACGTTACTAAACAGGGACAATCTCACACAAACAGACGTATGCCCTGCCAAATCAAACAACTTGTTACTACAATTCAACCAAAAAACTCAATCAATTGTGATTTACTAGAGCAACTTTGAGCGAATAGCCAGTAGCTACTAACAAACTAATACCTACATTACTTACTTCTAATGCTCGATTATTATTTCACCTGCCTACCTGAAATATAGACATTAAATGAGCAATAAAGTATTACAAGGAGTGCCTTTGCTACTTACTTTATTACAATTTCATATGGCTAGCCATTTACCTGTGTGTATTTATTGCACTTCTAACTTAGTCAAGTACCTACTTAAACAAAATGAACATGTAAATACACTAAGGAGATTCTGTCTTTAGCTCCTATCACCACACATCATCAGAATCAGATACTATCAGTATCAACGTATCAGTGTAACAGTGACAGGACACTGACATTGACAAAGCAAATAAAATAAATTCGCCCTATTCAATTACTTCTACATAGCTACAGCCGCATATCAGCATATACCTACTCGAGAAAATTACAATTGTCATTAATTACCACACGTCGACCCTCTTGAAGAGGGGAACATTAATCAACTTTTTATTCATGGTGATGATACCTACACTGTATAGGTTGACTAGTATTGGAAAATATAAGCATAAGGTATGCTCGTAAATAATAACTACTTCATATTATTTAGTTGGCTTAACTATATAATTTAGAAAACTAAATACTATAAGCACTCTCTGCTACATTAGTGCTCTAAATTAAAGAGATCATTTTCAGACCGCACCGAATTCAATCACTGAACAAGTTGAGCTACATTAGACTAGTATTTTGTACTATGGCCACTTATTTTTTATTGTAACAGTGAGTACCTACCAAAAGTACATATCTTGGATTTAAATATTTATGTCTATGCAAACGGTAAGGTCAGTCTCGCTCGGTAATACAATATTCACAAGTGCAGTGATGTAAATGATTTTCTCTTGGGGCATAATTAAATTCTTAAGTAGTTGCACTTTCTTAATGTCTGAAAAGTAAGGTGCATGTAAGTAGAAATGTCAGAGATTGTAAAGACAGTGATTAGTGACCCAAATATTTATTTCACATTTATTGTATTAATATGGGTACACAACGGGACAGTTAATAATATCAAATTCCAGTGAAACTTAAATGCTTCTAATCCAGATTAACGTAACTTAAGAGAGAAGAGCATTAATTTGTAATAACTGACTAACTTGTAAGCAGCTTACGAGCTTACCCATGCTGTACTTTGGCAATTTAATGCATTTTTTCACTTTCCCTATTAAGTATGGTAATGGTAATGCACTTCTACTACTTCGCATCTAACTTCTTAAAAATTAGTTTTTAGGTTAAGAGTATCTCATCATCCATCAGTTGTAGTAAAGAGGGCGGGGAAATATGATACTCCATGTAGTCTGCTATATTGAGTTCTATCCAGCCAAAATAAGGAGAAATGCTTCAGAGAAAAGTGACCGCAATTACTTTCCATTGCATATATTTTATCCTATTGGAATAGGAAAAAAAATAATGGGGCAATGTCTTCAATTTTAATCACGAATTAATAACTTTTACTTCCAATTGAACCCTACAACCACATCTTGGCTGTACATGACTAGGTGCTACTGGTAGCCCACTTTGTCAGTGACATATTTCTTCTACAAAAGCCTTCGTTACTGCTGAAGGGCTAACTAACAAAACCAACTGGCTCTAATTAATTGCTACTTTTCTCACCAACTCAAAGTCTAAGTCTAAGAATTTTTCTGAATTCTGGCACAGTCAAACATCACATTTACATTGTTTCATTTGTGAATGAATGATCTACCTAGAGAGGTATATTAGTGGATATACTATAGTGTTAGTACATCATTATTGCTTTCCATGGATTTACTGGATCTACTATAATGTCTCTACTACATGCATTTATGTTCCCTACCTTTCGTACAAAGAACGTAAAACTTCCACTTTATAATAAATATTTCCTAAAAATAATATTGCTATGTACAATATTGTACGTAATACGGTGATACTAGGTACGTCAATTCAAGAGCATACCAAAACTCCAGGCAATAAGAACCCGACAGATACTTTACCGTTAGTAAAGACTATGTCCTTACCATACGTTGTCAAGAAAAAGGTCAATTTTATATCACTTGCGAGCGATATTGTGATGTATTATAATGAATACCTATAAAGCGTGTACAGGGTACTAATTTGTACGCAGTGTTAAGATATTAGATGATTATGACTTTGTAGTGTAGTTATAAATCTTAATTAAACAAGATGCACAGAACATAAAATCATGCATGAAAGAATGAAAGTAAAGGCAGCAAAGAATGCAATGATGGATGAGATTTGTAGAACTTCTTAATGATTAATGACTAAACTTACTTTCTAGCTTTGATTGCATTAAGCTGCAGCTATAGGTATACAATTTTCTGCTCGGTCACTCTTTATTTCATTGATTATTGATTAATGCTCTAAAATATAACTTTAATTACAGATTACAACTTTCTTTACAGCCCCTCCACACGTCAGCGTCAGTCCCATTTACTGTTACAGAAAAGAAAGCCCTTTTCTTCATAAAAAGTTTGAATTTTCGGAACAATCTACACTCTACAGGGTCGTCAAACCTTCCCCGTTAACTCAGTCGCAAACGATTTAAGAATTCTGATTTTGATAGTGACGAATTACGATCGCAGAACATTAAAAGGCAATTGGTAAACTCGTATTTTATTTTATAGGTTCATTATTCACAAGAGCAAATAACGGTCGTTCATCGGGACAAATCAATTATTTATTGAGGTCTCTTAATTGTATGTAAACTACGAAAACGCGACATGAGTATGCCAAATCTACTAGTACAGCAATTGACATACGGACGTTTATGCAGGTGATTCGAAGAATTTGCAATTGTAAAGGTAGCTAATAAGCTGTTTACGAAAAATTGATACCTTTTCCTCTACTGGCCAATAAGACTACGCAGTAAAATATGCTAAATCGTTTGCTTTTGAGTTATCTCTTAACGTTGAAACATTCATGTAGGTACTAGTATCAGCATCAGCAAAGATACCTATGGTACAGCAGGTAGTGCTAGTTGCATTGTTGAATCAAGGAAATTCAAATGAATATCTTCTGAACAGTTAACGATGAGAAAATTTGTAAACAAATGCCAGAATCAAATCATGAGGTTTTCAGAGCAATGCTACGTACCATTCTATTCATTACGTATTCAAATATTCTTATGAGAACTACAAAAGCCCTAATTTGCAATAACACACCAATTTAACATTTATTTGGTTAATCAGACTTGGCTTGACTCACTGATCTGTTACTTTAAATGTGTTCTCATAACCCTAATTTTTCTCCGATTGTCATTATTTTACTCTACAATTTGATGGGTGCAGACTGACTGTGAATCCTTGTCGTCTAAAGAACACAAAATGTACAGTTTACGCAATGTATTTACAACTTTGAAATCACATTGACCCTAATGCCAAATCAATTATTGAAGAGACATTAATGTTCACATGCATGGATAGGTTGTTCAGTGGGAAAGCGCGCATTTGTATACTACATAGAGCACTACCATAAAAAGCGTCTTCTTAACCCTTCCAAAAATAATTATAATCGGATGAAGTAAATAAAAATAATATGGTGTTTGCTATCCTAAATACCTTCGCATTGTTAGTAATGTAGGAAAATGAAAAATATAGAAAATAGAGCTTACCCCTTCCACACGTCCGCCTTCTCATTTCACACGAATTTGCATAAATGACGCCGTCAGACGCACAAACAGGATCACTGATTTTACTGCATGACCGAGGGCATGTTTGTGACATCTCTGCATCTGTTTGGTGATCTCCTAAAGAAATTCAGAAAATAAATATAATTTGTTGTAATTAGTGGTAGGTATAACATTCCTGGTATGGTCCGCTTGGGTACCAGCAAAATCAACAAAGTAAATAAAAATAGCCGCGTTGTAAATGTAGAAGCATTACGAAAGTATATGAAAAGTTAAAGCTCGGTGGAATTATAACAAATATTTAATGAACTATCAGCAAAAGCTCCTTACAAGATATTATGTGTTGCGATTGAAACAAAATGCAGACCTGTACAAACAAAATCGCACGCCGTAAACAAAAGTATCATTTAGCTAGTCACACTGATGCTCATACTACAACAGAATTAAAAATGGTTTATGTGACTATACAATGTATACATCTTTATCAGGTGTATCAATGTTTGATTAAATTATGTAATCTGACAAAGGAAAAACTCAAGGAAATTATGTCGGAACTGAAGCGTAGCGTTAAACTGCATGTAACTGAGCATTTTATAATTTGCAGCATACTTTTCTCGTCTTTTCTTTCATCATAATTTATAATAACGTGTTGTGTTCAAATAACTAACTACAGAATGTGTTTGTTTTGAAGTAGCTTTATTTTTACGCTTTCGACATCAGATATCTACAGAATTAGACCGTTATGTATATCAGCCATAGCCATGATGCTATGGTCATGGAAAATATCATTGAACTTCATTATAGAGCATGAACACTATGGTAGACATCGGTACTTTAATAATTCATTTCTTAGAAACATAATAATATATAATATACCTACCCAGTCTGTCTACCAGGTACATTTTATCTACGTTTTATTTACACTGACGTGAGAAAAAACTAAAATTACTTAATTGCCCAGAACCGAATTTGCAGGTTTGTGGATAATTACAATGAAATTGCATTTTTGCATGTATGCATTTCACGAGATGCATTCAAGTGCATATCACAAGGCCTTTCTTGAAGTTGAGCCTTGTCTTGTCTCTTCCTTTTTGCTTTGATTATGAACGTGAGTAGTAGGTAGGTGAGTAGGTGTAGCAAGCAAGGAGAGAGCAGTAAGTACTATTGTCAGTAAGATTTATGCTACATTAAATGCACACTCTCCGTAGGAGCTTTCTGCAATGTAAACATTAACCATTCAAGTCTTCAAGTTTATGTGATAGGATGATGGGCTGCAGACTGAGAAACTCTTTGCAAAATATTAAGCAGGGCAGGAAATGCGAATTTTGCATGCAACAAAGCAACAAGAGCTAATCAAAAATGGCACAAAGTGAGAACTGAATGGGTCTACGTGAAAAACAAGAAGAATGCAATGCACATAAATTTTGCAAACCTTACGGTTGGCAGACTATTATGTACCGCAACATATTGCATGTTTCTAACATCTACAATATAACAAAACTGAATTTTGATACTATGTTCTACAGGTTTAACTTGCATTGAACCTAGAAAAGCAAACAAAAAAATATTGTCACATGGGTATGATGACAGTATTTCTATTATTAAAATTTCTCAATAAGTACTGTTTTTGTAAACCGCATGAAGAAGGCTACCGTTATTCTCCAATATTATTATAGCAGATAAATAAAGACATTGTTTCGCATGTGTAAGCAATGAAGTGGATTTTAATCACGGTAAGATGTGACCACAATATTAATTTGTATTGTGGTAGGGCAAGTTATTACCATTGTCTTGCATTGCTAGTCGAATCCTTCGTGGTCCAGTTTTTTCCCATACTTCTAAAACAACTAACTAACTGCTTTTACTCGTAAACAATTCAGCAAACACCTTACAAACGCCATATAATTGGCTAAAAGTGCAATGTACTTACAGGTGATTTACACACAAGTCTTGCATTGTATCATAGATGCAAATTATTACTCCTCCAATGGCTCCAAAACCATAATTAAAGGTATATATCCTGTCTTTCAGTGCAATTCACAAAATATATCAACCAAGATCTGTAAAAATCATCACAGTGAGAAAGTCTTTACAGAAATAAACTTGTAGCAATGCATAATAGCACCAAACCTTGCTGTAGGCTGTGACGATCTGATAAAAATTTAATCTTTTATTAGGTTTATGGCTTATAAATCAGCGTAATAACTTGTAGGAAGATATAAAAGGAATACTATTCCATAAATTATAGTTGCCTTCACCTATTGACTTACATTTCAAATATACTTAGAAATGATTTAAATCATAATACTGAACTGAACTCATACTTATAAGGACTTCTATAAGTAATTATTAGCAATTTGCAATTTAAATCAGAAGGAGGTGTCAACACAGGAGCCATAGACAGATAATAAGCATACAGAGAAGATAAATCAACTCTGGAACTTTATTGCGTTGGCACGCATATATGTAATTGTACATGTAGCATTTATTTAAATGGGATTTAATAATTATGAACACATGCATTACTAGCTGTGAAAGAAAGAACACTAATCTGTAATGTGTGTATAGAGATAGAATAAGATTAGTATGGGAACTATGTAAAATGTATGTGTGTTCGTGTAGGATATTTAATTATGCAAGTAGTAATGTAACTCACGATGCAATTGATGAGTGTAAAGTATAACTATCAAAGTGTAAAGCATAAAATCCGGCATCTACATTCATTCTTGGCAATAATGGCAATCAGGGATGCCGATGATACTCAATCTATCAATCAAAATCACGCAACGAGTAAAATTATAGGACAGACTTTGTTTATTATGTATGTATGTATGTGGCTGTATACGTTTTTTAAATGTGCATGCAATTGCAAAAGCTCGTATCTAGAGGTAGAGTATTATAAATATTGTTTGTGTGCACTCAATTTTAGAAAATGATCCGGCACCTGGGGCAAGTAATTCTAAAATGGTTTTGACTTGATTTGAATTTCATGTAATTCAATACATGGAGATTACGATAAGCAAAACGGTTACAGTTACTAGTGGTAGTCCCATAATGGTAATAGGGCAATATTTCACTATCCACATGCCCACTATTACATGTACCTCTATATATAAGATTCCTACATGACGGTACTGCACAACAAAAACAAAGTCGAGTGGACTATATTACACTTAAAAATTATCAGAGATGCATTGCAAAAAAGTATACATATACATGTATATGGGATCTGCATTAGATTTGCATAGTATTACAACAGAGTGAGATTTAATCTAAAGGCAAGAGGCAGCTTAGGTTTATAGTAATGCACTCAAGTTAGCATTATTATTGGAAAAGACGACGCTACCACAAAGGCAGTTGACTAGGCAAAGTAACACGACA
Source organism: Tomocerus nigrus (assembly GCA_019776505.1). NCBI lineage: Eukaryota > Metazoa > Arthropoda > Collembola > Entomobryomorpha > Tomoceridae > Tomocerus > Tomocerus nigrus. The sequence continues at coordinate 9,887 of JABASI010002731.1, read as the reverse complement.
CCGTACCCTCAATTTGATTTGCAAATCATGATAAAATAGATAACGATAAGATGCGATAGTGTGATAGCATACCTTTCCTCATTCTACCTGTTGAATGCACCGCACATCTCCTAATTGTAAGAACTTTGCCAATAAATATAAAAGAGTTAAAGCTTAAGGGAATATAATGAGCATCTCTTTAGAAATAATCTTTTTCCCTTCATCTTCTTCATGTGCTGTTAGTGCCTTTCTTTTCATTTCCTTCTTATGTGTAGCTTTGAATTACATGCTCATATTATCTATTTCCCTCCATTGCATCTTGCACTTTAATCAAATGATGAACTCTATAAAATCTCAATCTCAAACTCATAGATGAGATGACAACAATTCCAGATATGCATAAGTACCTATATAATGGATACAAGTTAGTAAGTCTTTTAACTATGTGCACATTCATCAGTTTAGATTTACAACTTATTTAGTGTTATATGGACTACATTACTACATCATATTATTATTCTTATTATTATTATGCAGCTACACAAAAGAAGAAGCGTCGATCAGCTATCTACATTACTCCTCTCTGGGCATCTCTGCTCGAACAATACGTGAGTTTACAATTACAATTCAATTCTATTATTCCATCACAACAGGACAGCAGCGCAGTAGGTAAGCAAACTCAACTCGCTCACGACGATAACCAAAACCATCTACTTCAAACACTGAAAAAATCCACTTAATTATATAGGTACACACATTGTAAGTATAAGTAAAGGCTGTCTATCCTTATGTGAGGTCGGTTAGCTTTCTTTAGGGGAATTGATCATTCATGCGCCGAGAGTGAGTGAAGGATAAAATTTATTTAGGTAGGTAGGTATAGCTACACAATAATACGATTTTCATCAAAAATTATATCTAAAACAGTAATATCGAGTGATGATAAAAGTCATCGGACTTTTACGGTTAAAACTTCGATTCGTTGCTTTTTTGCCACTTCAGAATGCAAAACCGATCTAGAGCACCTATTGGAGAAAGATAATTGTTTCAGCAAAAGTTTTCACTGGTGGCATTTCAGCATAAATAAAATATTAAAAGATTTGCTGCCTAATAAATCTACTTTACAATAATTGTTGCTGACTAGGTAAATTCGTAAGCGAACTGCACAACCCAAAAAATTGTCTTTACATCAATCAAACACAAAATTGTAAATTATGCTAAAAGTTAAACGGTATGTAGTTCATATAAATACCCACGCTTACATCCTAAGTATAATTAAGTAGCTCTGCATAAAATTTGGGACGTTTATTTTACTAATGCTACTTATAAGTATAAAGGTAATACTCTAATTCTTGTAAGTGTTTGGCAATTTAGCATGTAATGTGAGTGAGTACATTAAAAGCAAGGTCCAACCTTATATCTAGAACAGATTAGATGAGACATGCTACATATAGTTACATACGTACACGGTACACACACACATATACATGACATTTGGACTGCAGCAAATCTCTAGTTATCTTTGGACAGGAGACAAGACAGGCGGAGTGGGACCATTAGCATAAAGCATACCACCCACAGTGCAAAACTAACTAACGATAACACTAACGACAATCTCGTTACTTTATATCCAGTCACTTAATAATGCAGGTAAGTAGTCCTTCTCCGTTTTTTGGCATGAATTACAGTGACGCTGCTATTGTATCCTTTACTTACAGCGTTTAACTATTCGAAGACCTGCGTCGAATGGTAAACAGCAACACACCAAGTTAGTAAGTGTACATAAATAACACACGTAAAAGGGGTAGGTAAGCAATAACTAAATCTAATTGCTCGCAACGAGCTGAAAAACTTACAGCATAACTAATCCGCATTAAATACGAACATGCAGTTTTTTCTGTAAATAGCGGACGCAGCCTGCTGATCCATGAAAATCCGTTTTATTACCAAGATACATACCTTAAACTAGCCTATAACTATAAATAGTACCTGCATTATCTAAGAATACAGCAGAATCTTATAACTATTATTAGTAACACTATTTATCTAAAATCTAAACCTCACCTCCAGTTTACAAATAAGTGAAGTGTACAATAATTATGATTACATTTATATTTTAGATCATTTATAATTTCTGGGATTATATCTTATGGATAAGTAGTAAGTAAATCTGCCACTGGCAATAGTTCGCCGGCTTTGTCGTGCTTTAGCTTTGAAGACTGTAGCTTACATTTTTAATATTCCTGTTCCATATAGGAATTACTTTTCCATTTAGGCTAACTTTGCCGAAAAGTACAAAGTTGTATGAAGTGGGTCGTTGAAATTGCATTTTCTCATTTTTTCCATGCTTTTTAAAAGATAACTGTTCATAGTAATGGTACAGACTGTTTTATTGAAGGTAGCTTACGATTATGAAAGATATGTGATATGAAGAAAAGCCACAGACGTAAATTGGACGTACGTACTGTACTAGCGGAAATGACAATCAAAATTGATAAGAGTAGCTTTTATTTCGTTGGGCTTGTGTAGCATTGCCATTATCATTAGTTAGAGTCTAGTCGAGACAAAGGGAAGCGCTTGGTTAATAGAAAGAGACTTTTAAGAAATTGAATTAGACAGCATCCTTTCTAACTGTTTTTAAAAGAAGTCTTTGTCAACCCTTCTCCTTCCTTCGATTGGCATGCATGTGATAAAACAGCTACAATAATCACAGAAAGCCACCAAAGCTTAACACAAAATATTTCAGCAAAGAAATTGCTTATGGATTGTAAAAAATAGAAACCACAGTGTACTTATGGTAGACAGAACAAACAGAACGAATTCACAGGTTTCAACCAAATTAGCTTATCTGGCTACAGTCAGGCAAAAAACTTTTCAACAGTTCAGTAAAGATTGTCATAAATAAATTCTGAGAAAGATAATTTTACTGATTTCAGATTCTCCGAAGTGATAAATCAAGTCGAAGTAACACAAATTATACTCGTACTACTACACTACATCATCCTTATCTCCCAACCAAGTAGAGTAGATGGAACAAATGGTTTACTAATCCATATATAAACCACTGTGCACTCTGTGTACTGCTTTATATCATCTTTTAAACACTTTAAAGGGTTGGTATCGCAAATTTCTTGCATGTACACTAACTAGCAATTAAGGCCCTAAATAAAATAAACTCAGTGAAGATGAAGACGAGTGTATATAGTATGAATAGTATCATTTCTTAAAAGGTGATAATGACAATTTTAAAGCGCATGTTACCGTTTATATTTAAATTCTGGAAGGATCAAAGCTTCCCACCCAATATGTATTGAAATGTCATTCCATGCTTTTTAATATATAACCTAGCTACTAGAATATTTTTTGACTACATTTTTTAACGGATTTGAACACGTAGAATCCGAAAAATTGTTACAATTTACATCATTATGAAAGAACAGTTTACAATTAGGTACTCTTGAAGGTAAAACTTTTAGGCTTATTTAAATAATTTTATTTTTAACCTTTACGTTATTACCAGTTATAATAACTTTTTCCAAATTCTGTGCTCAAAGTAAAGTACAGTAACCTACTTGTCCAATATTCAAGTATTTATTAACGTTATAAAAGCAATGAATGACCTTAGTGTCTTGATACATACATACGATTAATTCTTGAGTTTCAATCACGGTTTCAATACAAACGACAATCGGTAACAGATACACTTTTAAAAATTCGGAATTGTACATGGTCTAGGACATGTAATTCGCCCTATCTGTACACACGACCTGTAACAGACACTTAAATATAAACTTGTAATGAAGCTAACAACAATTAGTCTCATGCTAGTAGATAAATCATACACAACGACGCGACGCATAAATAAGAGAGCAACTTGGTCAGAAATAATTTCATGCTAAATTAAAACTGGACTCCAATTTACCGCACATCAAGTTTTAATTCGAAAATGGGATTGCTTTGACGGAGGTAAGTATACGTAGTGGTACCTACGTAAGTAATTGAATTCTCCCTGACATAAACTAATGTTTGTATTCGAATAAATAAAAGGTTCAATTAATGCATTGATGCTAGCCTGTCACAATCACAATTATAAAATAAACAAGTACCTGTAATTTGATTTATTGATAACTGTGGTGGGTATTGCTTTACTATTGACTTCATAAAGCAGACACAGACATTTAGAATATTTGCCTCTTTAGTTATGTATTATGAGTAGGTACTGAATTTTTGCCTTCCCCTTAAGTCGCAAAGCTATGAAGTTTATTCATTCATACTCTTAGTCATAGGCATTAATTGAGACTAATGGCTATCATACACTCATTCTCATCTAGATCTAACACGGGGAAAGAACAGGTATTCATAGTATTCAATTATTATATGCTAATAGAAACAAAAACTAGAAAAAGCCAAGCTATTTTGCATTGTTAACTAAATAAGAGATTGAAAGGGTATGGCTACGGCATAGTTATCGTCATTATTATTGCAGTGAGGGAAAGCACAAAGGGGCCATTAGATAATTGGCAAACTCTCTAAAGTAAATCAGAGGTCTGATAATTAATAAGTAGCTTCATCTCTACTGCAAAACAAAGGTTCATTCACAACACCGTCATCCAAACGTAAACAGCATTAAATTAATTGAAGCTTTGCTAGATTCTTTGAAGTAGTCTTCTAAGTCGGAGTAAAGGCTTATTACCTAGCTAGCTTACATTCTTAACACAATGCGCATATAGTATTTTCACTGCACGTGTATGGAAAATTCGAAGTGTATAATAAAAGAATTAAAAGTCTAGTTTTTACCGATTGAGAATGGAGATTTAAGAATATTATATGTAAAGTTAATGAGAAATGGCTCTATAATGACAATCAAGTATCCATAATTTTTTTGCCCTTAATCATGCTAGAAAATAGAGGGGCAAGATTCATCTCATTTGGAAGTACACAATTAGCATTATCACTAGTCAATGAATACTTGGCTACTTTAAAGTGCATCAAAAATCACTACGCAATTTGATAGTTAAAATGCAAAGGAAGATTATAGCTTATAGCTAAAGCTGAAATAGGTAGATAGACTACAATAGAATAGAAAAGTCTTTAGATTAGAACTGTGTCACATTCACATGATCAGAGAATGCGTCTATTTAATCGTCTTATGGCAATTCAAGCAATTGCAATCAGCCATGCCGCGTCATTGACTCTGGCAACACTCTTTGCTCACTCCGCGTCTTCAATAGAGATACATATATTATTATTGTTGTTTATAAAAAGTAGGAAATCAACACTCTGAGAGAGCTATCCTTCATTTACCTATCTAGGCACACACGTATGACAAGAACTTGATACTTCCAAGCCCAACATTCACTAAATGACGAACATTTTTTGCCCTTTTCTGTCTGACAGAGGTTTACTGAAATTTAAATCCGCGTAGGTTAGGGTTAGGATGGCATAAGCACCTTCCTTCACTCCTATCAACAATCAGTGCCACCTTAGATTCTTACAAATGTTCCTCTTTCGTGTTATTTACCTGCATTTCAGCAGAAGAGCAGCATTATTTCCCAACCAGAGAGAAGGCTATAACATACTTTGGCATGTCAGAGACTCAGACTCCTTAGTTCAATAGAAGTTCAACTCTTCAACTTAACTTGTGCAGCGTAACGAATCAAGATAAGAGTCTACAAGTTAAGCGAAGCAAATTATGTTCACTGTCCTGTACTGTCCAGTCAGTCTAGTCCAGTAACAATTTCATACAACTAAACAGAATAATACTAGCAATTTGCAATGCACTGCCTTTTCAGAAAGCTCATCGCCTACAAAATTCCATCATCACCACGTTGATCTTCGCCAGAACAGACAATAACTTTTCTCAGCTAAGTGCCTTCCTAGATCTCTAAGCTATCTTTCCGCTACATTAGCATTTTATCAAATATACCTAGCTACCTACATCAATAATAACTTTGTTAGTCTAACAACGACGAGAAAAAACTATTTCCTTTGCATTGCACTTCACAGTTTGGCACTGAAAATATTTTTAATGTAAATTGCATTCAAAAACACATAAGGTTCGACATGACGTAATCCAAATCTTGTGCGATAAAGAATACACACAGCCACACCACACACTTTACACCTATTAGGGTATATCATTACCAGAGAAGTAAGTAGAAACTATTATTATAATGGTGTATATTACTAATTCTATGACCAATATATCTTAAATACTATAAAGATAGACAAAAACCTAAAGTGCAAACACCATAGACATAACAAATACTCTGAAACTATTATCTGAACAGAGACTATTACTTATGTACAAGATATTCTTGTACCGATATTACTGTATAATTTTAAAGCTCATGTCTTAACATCTATGAAATACATTCGAAGTTGTGTTATAAAATGTAGTACACGTAGCTATATAAATGTAGTATTTGTATTTTGTATACTGTAGACACATATAAGCAAGGCGTAGTATCTGTCGAGCCTTAAGACAAGTCAGTAAATATGAGAATAATGTTTTTGCGTTGGCTGCTGCTGATAGAATAATGTGATGTGCTGAAATGGCATTCATCAACCGTGAAAAGGAACCGACAGCAACGAGAAAATATTATTATTACTATAAAGAGACTTTGTTTCCTTAAGTTATTCTGCTGTGTAGGTAATAGACTAAAGGTGATTCAAGCTGTCTCGTTACCTTCAAACTCTAAGCTTACTATAGCTATGTATATAGGAATTTCAATGCTTAGCTTTAGCTTCTCTTCTTGTGAGATCAATGATCTCACAAAGAATAGCAAATCAAATCAATCTCCAAATCACACACATGGATAGGAAATCAAATCAAATATTAAGGAACTTTATGAGATTAGGCAAAAAATCGTAGCATGTAATCCCTACTCAAGTCAACCAACAATAATGTCGATACTTAAATATTTATTTGCATATTTACATAGCTACTCATCAGAGCTTGAATAAAATAAAAACTTTTTACGAGTCTCTCTACTTCTAAGTACTTCTACTCACGGATGGAGTTTATTTGTACAGAAGAGTGAAAGGACACATACTTGCTATAAATGCTATAAGCCAAAGTCCTTTTTACATCTCATGAGAAGAGACAATTAGATGTGGAAAATAAGCTGCTCAAATAATAAAGCAAAAATAAACTGCGTTTGCATAACATCATTAGTCAACGTAGTAGAGCAACTAAATGAGCGTATAGAGGAGTTGTGTGCACGCCATAATAATGAGGATTTGAGGAAAGGCATCACTATCACCCGATAGTACCTATCGGGATCTTTGCATTAAGAGCAAAACAATGTAAGCAATGTGTGTAATAATGCAAGTCCAAACAGTAGCAAACGTTAATCTTCTGTTTTCCTGCAAGATATTAAAGATAAAGAAAGCAGCTAATGATTTTAATGCTCAACTCCATAGTATTTAAAGGCCATAAACCATTAGAGTTACGCATCGAAGTTCGAACCCAGTGGAAGTAGGGAGGAAATCTGTTTTCCTGCAAGATATTAAAGATAAAGAAAGCAGCTAATGATTTTAATGCTCAACTCCATAGTATTTAAAGGCCATAAACCATTAGAGTTACGCATCGAAGTTCGAACCCCAGTGGAAGTAGGGAGGAAACCGAATGGATGAAGGCAACTCTAGGAAAACGAGTTGAGACGTAATAAATAAAAGAGTTTGAACATTAATTAATCCAGAGCAAGTTTAACTCTAACTCACACACTAACATTATCATCATCATATCAGCTTATTAAACCTTAAACCTATAAACCCATGCCTTGCATGCAAGCAACAACTATTTTTTCCGTGATACCTATGAGACTCATATTTCTATTTACTGGCCACTGGCCAAAAGCATCTTAATTCTTATCGCTAAAATACTACATTTTTCTTATTTTCATCCTGATTTAGACCAGTAAGTATTACTGCGTACATAAATACAATAATATTGGCGACTGGTGAGAGGGCCTTAACGTTAAAACACTTCAGAGGGAGGATTTTCACTGATTGTGAGGCAGATGAATTTAGTAGTGTCAATTCCAGCATTTCTTTGAATCTTGGCTATAAAAAAGAGTATCGTACATCATACATCTAAACAATAATCTCATGATTCATTATTTTAGTGACAGCATTTTTATTTGCAGATAGTAGCGTTAAGTCCAGCATTTCATTGAATCTTGACGATAAAAAGAGTTTCATAAGCCCCTTACATTAACATCTACATTATAAAAAATGTTACATATTTTTAGTGACATGATTTTTATTTGTTATGGCTATGAAGTCCAAGTATATTACGCAAATTTCAAATGAAATAATATGATAAATAAAATGCTGCAACAGTATCTGTCCCATGTCCTATAAAGAAGGGTCTTTGTGAAATTGTACATGCTTTTACAATTATTTATACTATAGACATGTCATGGCCTTAATAAAATACAATTGCAAATTTTTTCTTCAGATATAAATATATAAAATACGCATTAGCATTAAATAAATAGTAGCTTTCAGGTACTTATAATACGATATTTGCAAAGTAAACAAAGATAGATTCAAATGCGTGATGTTAAAGATTGAAGGGAATTGACTTGATAGTTGTTTCATAAAGTAGAAAGAAAAGAAAATTCCACAAAAGACAATAGCCATCGCCGCTGCGGCACAATACCAGAAGTATTATACAAGGTAATTGTTAGTAAACTAGTCTTAATGTCATGGATGAGTGTAGAATTGTAGGTAGTTTCATCGGTACGTTCATAAACGTTCCGCATTCTATTTACATAAAAACTGAACTAACAATGCCTATTAAATAGGTAAGAGGTACATGTTTTACTGCAATAATTTTTGCACACATAATATCGAGTTAACTAATACACGCATATCATTATTACATCTGTACGTATATACATATATATAATGAAATATAGATGTCTAGTCTAGATCGAGCTTCTATGTAATTTAATAGATAAGAATCAATTAATAGATTAACGCATAGAGGACGATTGAGAAAAATTAGGTGATTCGCATGAGCCAGAATATTTTTGTGCCTGATTGTGTCCCTATACATAAAATATCAGTACGTTTAGCTGTGAGTGAGATTTTCTATATTATAAATTACGTATACTGAGTCCATGACACGACAGTAAACTCGACACATCATTCAGCACGGAGGAGTTAAAATTCCTGCACCTGCCTCTTTTTGTCAACATGCACTACATGCCCAAGTCTTAATGTAATGTTAGCAATGTAGCTATAATCTTGATCTGACGACGTCCTGTCAGGTTAATGCGATCGCGAAATTGATAAGAATGAGAATGATGAGATGTCTGTAGAGCAAGCAATGATTGTTGTGATCGGACTCTGTCTCTCTCTGTGGTGATGATGAGCCAGTTTTAAGTCGCCTTCCCTCACTTTATAAATATTAGTCCACAACAACTGAATTCCAATCCATTAGATCCGATGGCTATTGCCATTCATTCCAATTCAATTTATTTCAGCACAATTTTACATGCAGAAAATCTATTGCATTTAATTTGCAAATCTGACACATATAAGAAGGCACCACCATGAATTCCTCCACTCTAGCGTTTACTATCAATTTCTCGTTCCATTTAACTGAAACTGCAGGTGGTATATTGGAAATGTGTACATATTTTAGAGTTGCAGACTGCAGTCGACCTCCCTTAACAAGAATACCCAGTTTGACTATGTATACCGTCTGCAACTGTATTATCCGTATAACTGTAGGTCCTACCTTAATCTTAATAAATAGACATCTACCTATTCCTACTTAACTTAACTATGTACATGTTCTCAGATGCAAAAGTGGATTTTTATTCTGTCACGACTAACCAATTTACTACAGTTGTGGTCATAACAAATAGTAAACTTATATTAATAAAATTTTACCT
>JABASI010002730.1:0-18614 GCA_019776505.1 Tomocerus nigrus | reverse complement strand
ATAGTTTAAGTGTCCAAAATTGAATATAGAGGAAATAGGGAAAAGCAAATATTGATGTTTGAATTAGATTTGATGAATAAATAGAGAAATGGTTCCGGATACATATTTTGGAAGGGTAGGTAAAGTAAATTGGAAAGGCAATTCAATAAAGGATTTCATCTGACCTACTCGTGGTACATGTCAGCCAAGTTAATGGATTTCGATTGAATTAATAAAGAGCAGAGCAAAGAAAACCAGTCGACCCAGCCCAATCTAAATACTACTAGGTTCTCTTTAAACTAATAAATGGACTGTTGGTGCACGACCTTTTTAAGTAAATAAATAATCGAACGGAAACATTTTGCAGTTAATCGTGAATTAATTTAATCAGTTGTCAATATTTCAGGTAGCCACCTGACAAACATGCAGGCATAAATTCAATAATACTCGAATTTGTGGCCCACAGGGTTTTGTCTTTACAGTTGACTCTCCTCCGCTAACCTATCCACATGGCATTTCCATTTTGCACTGTTGTGATTGTGAGGTTTGTGTTAGTAAAAGGAGTTTGATGAGCAGAAACGCTGCAATTTCCATATCGAACAAGATTCTGCATAGTGTGAGTGTGACCTAAAATTTCCTTATTCATACAAGGCCCTGTGCGTATACATGTTATTGCATTATCCAGTTAATTATTTTGTGATAGGACTTCTGGCTCTTTAGTTGATTCTGCGTGACAAGTAGAAGCAAATTAGAAGATAATGAATGGGAAACCTTTGGCTGTTATTCAAAATTGGAAAGGAGCAGAAAATCTCGAAATGTAGGAAAACATCAGTGTTGAATCTAATGTATAACCATGAAAATACTGTAGCTATACGCTTATCATATTCACATCACATCAACTTAATTGCAATTTAAAGGCAAAAACAAAAGCAATGAATCTTGGTTTTGCTACCATCTCATTTAATTTTCCATTTGCATTAACATACTCGATGACAGAGCCCGTAATAAATAATATGCAATGAGTAACTTGATTACAATAATATTGTTTCATCCATTCGCTTATATAATCAAATTAACATCGTGGGCGATAGTGCATTCTCTGAATACAATAATATAATGCTGTATAAAGTATAAACTTAATATAATTTGCGAATAAATGATACTACTATATGCATCATTACGTTAAATAAGTACACAGTACTTATCGACCAATTTGCATATTAATTTCAAAAAAACATTGAGCACTGTTATTTCCCACTGAGATTTCGTAATACATGCTGACTGGAAGGAATAAGGCAGAAAGAAAGTGTCAGCAGTTGGTTGTAACATGTATTTATCTGATGAATTATGCTCAACTATCTAAAACAGATATTTTTACTGTACTACTATTATGATACATCTATACAAGGTCGTGCATTTATTTAACTGCTCTAATAATTAACTATAGTGCATTTTAACTATCATAAAAGTAAATAAAACTCCTTTCTATCTAAAGTGCTTGCATTGTATTCAAGTTTGTAGCAAGGTGCAAGTTGAATGTGAATTAAATCGAAAGCTGAATGTGTTTGTTGGAAATAAATTGGACGTTAAGTGTTTTATAAGACATAATGAATCGATCGAGAAATGAATGAGTAAACTAATGAATGAATGAAGGGCAAGAAAGTGACAGTGCAGTCGTTCCACAACTCTGCATCTCCAAAATTTAACCGTGACGTGTTATGTTATGGGGCCTCAATTAAACTATCTGATTCAGTTAATCGAATAAGCTATATAAATTATTGCAAGGATTTCGAATTTAGGCTGCCAATATCCACAAAGACACTGTATACATGTAAAATGTGTAACAGGGCTCGATAGAATATTGATCTGAAACACACACATACCTACTTTATGTTACAATAAATTGCATTTCGAAGTTGTTTGTAGTCCACAGTGTACATAGAGGATTACACACAGGATCAGAATTAATTAACAACATGTGTCGAGCCAATTCCTTTGAGAGACGCTACAAAATGTGGGCTAATTAAATATAACAGATTTTCTGTCAATAAACTAATTACAATGAAAAGTTAACCTATCATTAGATTTAGTGCAATGGAAATCTCGTCAACCTGCATACACAAAATACAAATACCCACAGATGAAAGAACAAATCTCAACAACTCGACTTTCCTTTTGTTTTACATCTCCTATAATACATACATCCACAAGTTGTACGTATTTATCCATAGAATATTCCAAGTTGTACTGCAATATCCATTTCAGCATCTAATATCATCGTATTATTTAAATATCTCTTTACTTCACACAAATGTTTGCGCATATCTACAAAGTGCGTACATTTAATAGACTGAAATATTTTTGGGTTTTCCCATTTATGGAAGAGCTTAGCACAATTACAGGTTTTATTGTATAATAATTTAATAATAATGTAGCACATAAATTATCTACCAAAAACAATTTTCGCTAACCTTCTATAATTTCTGTTACATGACAAAATTATTGAGCTCCACGTGCACAGCTACAAACTCTCAAGTTCGTTACGTACGCACAGCATAACATTCCTAATTTCAAACGAAACCTGCGTGCATATAACTACATGGATACCTAGTTTTAGGATTTTACCACATACACAATTATCATCTTATTTAAGGACACTTTAATAATATATTCAAGTTACAAATATTAAATTCAATATCCATATTCTGCTTAGATAACATAAAGGTAAATTTGGCTTCTGATACGTAGAGAATAAGAGTGGGTAATCTGACGATGTGTCAAGGTGTGATTTTTTGTTGACAGCATGTTTCAATAAAATGCAATTGCTCAATAGTCGATCTGCCCGCTGTGAATGTTGTCAAACAGAAAGAGAAATATAGTTAGTTGCTTATAAAAGCAAGCTTTATAAGTGGGCTATGCTTCGTTGATAATTATGGTGAATCAGATCGTCAAGGGATTGTATAAGGATCTTTTCTGTGCAAATAGGTTAAAAAGATGTAGAAAGGAGCTTGGAAAAAGAGGCGAGCAAGCTGCAGCAAGAGTCCTAATGGAATGTACACAATGTCTATTGACAATATCACTTTTGTTAAGTTTATGGTCCATTATCCTATAGCTATGGTATACTATGCCATTTTGAAATAGTTACTGAGAAGTCAACTTTTATAGTTGGCGACAATAGAATTGAGAATCCTTATTTGTAAAACTACTCCATGGTACTAGGATGCTGACGGTAATAATTTCCTAAGGTTGATTTGTGTACTTTACTAAGAATTACTCTAGAATGGCATTTCGTTGGACAGTGCTAGTATTTGTTGAAGTACTGCATTTAATGTAGTCTATATAAATAAAAAATGTGATTTTCCTGGCAAAATATGGAATTGATCTCAATAAAAGTTGGTTGAAATGCTTTCTTGCTATATGCGGATAAGTATATAAAGAAGACAAATCGGAGGAAAGAATTTACAGTGACGGAAATCTGTGCCTACAGATATAGAGTATTTACCTAGTAGACTTTTATTGCGACATTAAGTGGAGAAATGGAGTTAAAGGAGACAGATTCTGAAGATAGTCGGTGAGATGAGGGGAAATGTTGCTTAGATAATGCCCTATCTGTCTGTACATTTGTTTGCATAGAGCTGACGTTTCATGAATGTCGTAAATATCTACTATAAACTAGAGAAGCCTCTATAAAAACTACATTTCTATTTTCAAATGGAATCTACGTAGGTAGTTTGAATGACATACCACAGGACAGTAGTAAATCTCCTATAAAATGCATTTACAAAAGGTGAGATAGTGAAAACACCCGTTTTATGATTCATATATTATAGCTCTAAATCATCTTTAGCTATGAACAATGAAAAATCAGAGAAATAAATGAAAATCTCAGTGGTACTATATAAAGCGCATAATATAAAATGTTATAATCTTTGTCTAAAAAACCATTTTATAAAATAGCAGATTCTATCTTTAGAGAATTCTAGTCGTAGAAATAAAACGATTGTCTGTTCAGGGAAAAGGATTTGTGTAATATCTGTAATATAAATACTGTGTTGAAGACTGAATCCAGTTACACTTCGTTGACTAAACAATAGAAAGTGTTTAGTAGTACAGAACGGCTGTGTAGTGTCATTTTAGAAAGGAAAGAAAGCTATAGACACTAAATAGACATAAGTATATAAATAAATAGTAATGTCTGTATATATAGAAGCTGTGTGTGTGTGTGTGCATCTAAAAGGATAGGAAAAGGATCCGCATCCGTAAAGATCCATTTCTGCAAGGATTGATGCACCGGGCGAGTTGAGGGTTACGTTGCGTATGTTACGTAACAGGAGTGAGAATAATAACAGAACGCAGAAACGCAGTGGTTCTTGGTTCATAGACGTTTCCTATCATGAAATGTGCCAGGCAAAGAGTGAGACAGACGAAAGTGTGTATGTATGTGTATGTGCGTATAATATATTTGTGTGTGTAAGGGAAAGAAGTGTATGTACATAAAAGAGAGACGGGTTACTACAGTCCTTAGTGCGTTGTTGATATTTCTTGTAGTGGAAGTGCATCGTTCTTTGGAGTTTCGTCGTTGTTTGGAGAAGTAGCTAGCTGCTATAGTGCGTAGAAGAGCTTGCGTTATTGCGTAAGAGGTTTAAGACATGTCTGTTGTGTAACTACACTCTATTATTGTATTGTATTGATGTTGAGTTGGCTTGGGTGTGGGAAAAACGCACGTAGCTCCAACTCAGAGAGCATTCCTCGCATATAAGCTAAATACATTGTTAATGTAGGATGGGAGTAGGTTGTAGGTAGGTAGGAGAGGGATTCCAGACTAGAAATCAAACCCTATAGGATACGATGCTGGATATTATTATGTAGGCATATGTAACTACACGCTTCCTATATAAATTATAAAGGATACTTATGTTTTGGGTTTGACTGACTTGCCTTGGCTTGGGTCGGCACTAAAACATTCGTTCACTCTTCCAGCAGAGCCAAAGCAAAGCAAGAGAAGGAAAGGAAACTAAGTCGCCTTGCCTTTGCCTTCTTCCCTAGTTGCCTCTGTGGCTCGTCTCCGACTATAAAACACGTATATCTATAGAGATTTTATATCTATAGAGCCAGATATCGCATCGTTCGCACTATTCCAGGGACATTGAACTTTCGTCGACACGTGCGGGGGAGGAAGAGTATTTCCCTTCATGGACTGTTCTGCTTTTCCTCTCTCGCTCCTCTTCCTTTTATTTCACCAATCATACGCACATCCAGTCCAACACTTTTAATACCCTACGCAAAATGTCCTCAACATTATTTCAACTAATCCCATTTTAACAACCAATGTCATTAATACTACATCTATACGATATTAATGCATAAACTTTTAGAGCGTATACCTAGTTACGTTACTTATGGAAAGTAAAATATTCGACAGAATTTTATGCTAATCTCCCTCTCTGGATTCCATTTTCCATTAGTATCCAGCCAGAATACTTATTTCTAGTTAAATTTACTTCCAGTTCGAGTTAACATTGTTTTTCTATTGAATTAATACTTCTGCCACTCAGTGGTTGACTTGAGTTAAATTGACTTGACTTGACTTGCCATCACAATTTTACTATCCCTGACTGCCTGCGCCCTTGCTTCTTATAAATATAAATACATAGGGACTATTATATACAGAGGGTGCAATATATATTAGTATAATACATCTTCAGTGGTAGCCATCCATCGGAAATCCAAATCGGAGAGGAAGCCAAGTGAAATTGCTATGCTTATAGACACTAAAGCCACATTCCCCACCTCAGTGACTATTTTCGTGGATGTGTAATAGTGCGTTGCTTGCATGGCTAGAATGGATGTGTGCAACGCACTGTACATACCTAACAGATATCTCTCTGTCTCTTCTCTCTCTCTAACTAAATAGACTGGCTCATACACTCTTCTCTGTCTGTACAAACGATGCAATGCCATGCTAAAGCCTCCGTTTTTTCACTCTCCTCTTCTCTAAGGACAACTTTGTCCAAATTGACCTTTTACACGTGGAGTTGGAGTTCTGCTTTCGTCTCTCTCACATTATTATTCCTCCGCCACTACTACTGTTGCTTCCTTACTACATTCCTAGTCCTATTCTAGACACTAAACCAGACATCACACACGTATTTTTCTCCATTTGACAATACTTCTCTTGCGCAAGAGGCATAATATTATTATAATGCACACACGTACTAAAACATTACACAATAATAATTAGCTACATGTAATAATTGTATCTTATCGATTATTTCGTAGGTTTTTGCAAGTAAATCTTTATTGATAAGCAAAAGCGATGGTTAAACTCATCGATGTAGATGTATCAGTAAACTCAAATATCGCTGAAAATCAAATAATAGTGAACTTGGAAGTATAAACTGCTAAAAAAGCTTGAATCTGGAAAATAATGAAGACGCCATTAGAACTAGGGATGAATTTAGACATTTCGACTGTAATATTCAGTATCATCTCTTTTATTTGCACATTATGCTATTTAAATGGTTATTGCGCAAGAGGCATAATATTATTATAATGCACACACGTACTAAAACATTACACAATAATAATTAGCTACATGTAATAATTGCCTCATACCGATAAATAGGTTCATAAAGCTAATAAACTTTGAAAAGTAATTCCGACATATTATTATTGCTGAAAACCAAATAATAGTAAACTTGGAAGTATAAACTGCTAAAAATGGTTTGAATCTGGAAAATAATGAAGATTCCATTAGAACTAGGGATGAATTTAGACATTTCGACTGTAATATTCAGTATCATCTCTTTTATTTGCACATTATGCTATTTAAATTGTTATTCTAATGGCCATGAGTCTCATGAGAGGAAAAGTGTAGTAGTGGATTGTATAGTTATTATTATTTTATTTGTATATTTGTGTAGGATAGAAGGATTTTTGTAGGTTTATTCTATGTGAAGATGGTTAAGTAGAGTAGGGATTTGAGTGCGTGAGTTGCGTAAAGGAAAAAGTAAATGTATGGAATGGGTCGGCAATGGCTATGTTCCATGTCTGAAGTAGTTAGCTGAGAGTAGTACATTGCAGTTTAGTTTAGTTCAGTAGATTGAATCTAAGAAATGCGTTAGTTGGGCAAATGGACGTTGTGGTAACTAGATAGAAAGGAGAGTCAGAGTCTCGACTCTCGAGCGAGTGTATTAAGGCAAAGTCAAAGGAAGCGGACTAGTAAAGGAGTGCCAAGGCAAAAGAGAGAAGGAAACTAAGGAAAGAACATCAGAAAGATGTTAGTATTACAACAGTACTTATAGGTAGGTAGTTTAAGTATTGGCATCGTAGCCAGAGAGCCCAAGACCACAAGACGACCACATGCATATCCAGATTATATCACTTTCCTCCACAACACTTTCCTTGTGCATGAGAAAGAGAAAGATATATTTAAGTAGTCCATGCAGAGCAGAAGGACGAGGAGTGCCTATACCAACTCTCGGGACTTTAGTGGCCAAAGGAACAGTCAGCGATGCATGGGAGGATTTCAAGTTAAGTCATGACAGGATGGAATATTATCTCCACCAGAATTTCTACTTTTTTCTCTAATCTTGCTGTGCACGCTGGAGGCTTCACTTACTTGCTTGCTTGCCTTATTCATATTGTTAATAGTTAGCATAGCTGAGATTTTCGTAGCTGTCCAGCAAGTCCAGTCCACTCGACTCGACACTCGACTACTTCTTGATGGCTCTTCGTTTCTGTTGTTGTGGCGTTGGAGGAGTGGACCTGCCTGACTCCACTCTCCAACAAATATCTTCAAGCTACACAGATAATATTCTTCTGACCATGCAATCCACTGGACTTTATTTACCGAGCCGAGATTTCAGATTACTAATGGTCAAGCCAAGACAAGTCAGGATATATTTTGTTGTATGAGGATAAGAGACGCGGCAGTTTTTTATCCTACTTACTTTAATACTTAATACATACTTGTTCCTTTGGACTATCTCTATCTCTCGATACTCATCATCATGTGCATGCAACTATATACCATAATACCGCCAGACTATTCCACACAATGCAGTTCAACTCACGTATATTCACAAGAATGCAATGAAATGTAATGAAACGTCTTCTTCCTCTCCAGCACTTTCTCACCTAGAGCTTCTTATGTTGTTCCTGGGCAGTTAACTTTAAGTTCAAATTTAATCATCTCCTGACTTTTCCATTCCTTAACAAACATACCAATCTGTTTACCAACAGCGTCTTCAAACTTCAAATACTTACTTCCTTCTTCATCACTATCTACGCCGAGTAAGTTAAAACACTACGTAGACTATTTCCATCATCGTTATATTTAGAAAATTTATAAATCTGCCCATGCAATTTTAGATTTGAAAGCTTCAAATTCACTTATTACTTTTTACAGGGATGAGCACCTTTTTATTATTTTGGAAATTTTAATATTGATATTAGAACTGACTATTAGAAGATTACTCTATAAATCACATAATAATTAATAGGATAACTAAGAATAAGATATAAATAATATAGGGAGGGTATCATACATAGGAGAGAGTATAGAGTACTGAAAGAAAAGGAAAATGAACGTGATAATCATGCCAGGCGGACTCAACATGCTGGATGATGACCAAGAGATAGAAAAAAACTCGACTTTTGCTTTCTACTAACTAAATTGCATGTATCCTTTAGCTTTTGGTATTGTTACAGTGTTACACAAGAATTGTATTCAAAGTAATTCTTTTCAAGTAGGTAGTTCCAAATGAAAAGTGTCTAGGAGCCGAAGAGATGTTAGGTATATTTGGGAAAATATGATAGCATGCACCATTTGCTACGTAACACTGGCGAGGAATAGTGTGAGAAAGTAGGAGTCTACCCAGTGAACTAGTAAATCCAGTATAATAGATATTTACTCAGTTCTACATAGAAGTTAGATTACCGAAAGTATAACAACACGTCCATAAAATCCTCTGAAAATGCACATAATATATCGAATATAGCTTTTAATAGCCAAGAGCTATTGTTATTTAACATTGAGCTAAGTTGGTTGCTTTGATTTGACTTTGACTCCCTGTGTGAGAGAAATGCTTTAATGTTGAGAGAGATTCAGTCAGTTTACTTTCATTCAAATTCTTTCATGAAAAAAACTCCACATGTTGTGTTATGTTGTGGTGTGGAGGATGAATAGGCGTTTTATGTATGCAAAGTAGGCATGTACATTTACGACTGGCTCTTGTAAGTACAGAGAGACATTTCTACACGGAACGCATCGTGTTCTCCTTCATGTTCTTCACTATCTTTAAAACGCGTTGATCCAGGGTTTCATCAATAACTTCCCAGCACACACACACACACACACTATACTACTATATCTACTTATGTCTGTGGCTTATAAGAATGTTATTATATCTATTTATGTTGCACAGATTAAAAAAGACGGAAAGTTGTTCTGGAGTAGACAACCTACGTACACGTGGATGTGGATCTGCCTGCCTGCCTGGTGAAAGAGTGAGAGTGATTCTATTATGTCCCTGCCTTTATTTTATTATCTTACCTTTACTATTTGATGTAGTACAGATGTAAGGAGCGTAAAACATAATAGGCCTTGAATTCTCCTTTTCCCGAACTTTACAGTGTAGAAAGGCATGTCTTATTTTTACTATCATTTTATTGCACGCCTCATTTCATTTCTTCATAAAGACATTTTTCTGCATTCCATCATCATCTCATCTCTAATTTCCTTTCTGCTCTTTGTCAATTTCACTTTGTTTAGCTCAGTTTATTCCACGTCCCATTCTCTCCCATTATCATTTTGTAATTTTAACAAGCCATTACAGAAACGCTGTTCATTTCCTGTTCGTTTATTCCTATTTCTGTGAAATGAACAAGAAATATGACCATGAGCTCACTCCATTTTCCTTTCCTCCTACCACGTTAAGCCTCATTTATAAAAGTTAGGCTACATGATCCGACATTGTTCATCAGTATGTAATTGAATACTAATCGCCTTGTTATTTTATTCAAAACTTTTCACCACTTTTCTGCTCCAATATCTGCTTTAAGTTGGTATAACACACAATTATTGCAATACGAAATATTGGAAATAGAATTCAGTTGTGGCTGCACTTTTTGTATTTTTTACTTCATTTCCAGAATTCCAGTCCTGGATGAGCCCGAATTATTAGTTTTCGCTTTCATCGTCAGTTAAATCTAAAACAGATATCATGGCATGTGTAGTTATGCGTGTAAATGCACAAAACAAATAATGGGTGGATACCTACGAACTTTGGGTTCAGGATGGCATGTAAAATCGAGATGCATAAAACTTGCAATATGAAGACCAGTACTGTATTTTATATACAAAACTTCTCTTTTCTGTATATTGTACCTTATGTTCACATTTTACATTTCACATGGGAGATGGGGATGGGATAGATGATGAAAGCCGGATTATTATTGTAGCATGTTGCAATAAGGAGCATGAGGCAGGGAAAGAACTATAAGTGAGATTAGAATTTTATGATCTTCTCCGCTTCACCACTCTGTACTCTGTCTTTGGTGTTTAATATGATTTTTATGTGCAACTTTTCTTTACCTTTTCGTGATGAAAAAAGCTCATTGCAAGATGCATCAAGGTGTGCAACGAAATGCTGCAACGCTTCTGTAGAATAACTATTAGTAAACAGATTCAGCAGACGTACATCCGAATACATTCATTCAAAAAATAAATGGAATAAATACAGGTTTGGGTACCTTTAGTTCTATTGGTATACTGTGGACAGTTTATAATGATTACAATTCAAATGAAACTATTTAAAGAATTTAATTGACAGTGTCTACAAAAAAGAAATGCTATTCAGCATACAATAACAGACTTCTTGATGAAAGAAAACACACTGCTTTGCTTATCGCTTTTTGAAAGAGATTAAATTGTTACTTTAGAATTTAGAATCGTCGTATGCAACATTTTTGTGTAGGATCATGCAAATATCATATTATAGTATTTTTATGTCACAAGTCCAATATTTAAAGGAAGTAAACTATGTGGTTGTTGTGGTCGTTACATTCACTCACCTACGTTTTATTCATTACTGCAATCTTCAATCGGTCTATTTACTTTGAATCGAGTGCTATTCAGACCTTAAGTTCAGACTCTTTGTAATTTATTGTAAAGAGTTTTCAGAAACATCGTATGTCAAGCTTTTGAGCAATCTTCAAAGATGTTTTTGACGCTGAATTTGTTTTCGAGGTAATAAGTATGTAACACACTCACCTATGAAATCGCTTTTAAAATAAAATGCTTTAATTTATGTATTCAGCAGTGTATTATCATTACCAAGAACCAGCAGCATAACTGAAAATAGGCGGATAATTACGATTTTTATGTCAATCGAAAAAGGTTTTGAGAAGATTACTTGATGTGTACCTAGATTGTATTGTGAGGAATGTACTTTCTCCTTATACAAAAGGAACAAGGACAAGCAATTACTTATTTTGATACAATATTATTAGACTCAATTTTTGACATTTGTCTATAAATACAAGTCAATGCTGATTCATGCTTCCAGTTTGCTACGCGTTGTTTTCCATGATTGTATTGTTTTATTATGACATTGAATGGGTATACCGTTTCGTTTACTTATTCTCATGTTTTCATTGTAATCATAAGGAGAAGGTCTCGCACTGATAATCAGTGCCCAATATATTAACTGAAGTAGTATAAGACTATGGCTTTTTAATGGTCGTGCATATTTGCACTAATAATAATATGCGATGTTTTGCTGAAGGATCTAGCATCATATAAATTATCTGATTTAGCATAAGAATACTATAGACAAGTAACATAAAAATGGAGATTAAGTATAGCATGAGAGAGATTAGCATATTATAATGAGTTAAATGAGACACTACCTAACAAAATTTGACACGAGGCATCACTTTGCCTTGCCACACTGAAAATAAATTCCGTCAGGAAATGAATGGAGTAAAAGTAGAATGAAGCTGCGTGTGTGTAGGTTGAAGGGAGCTACAGTGCTTAGTAGAAGTGCTCGTATCGAGTCAAGTATGCAAAGTCAAAAGCTATTACTACAGAGATTTTCTGTTTTGGTTTTATTGGATGAAGAGAAGACAGGAGCAGAGCAGGGTCAACGTCAACCTTTTCAACTTTGATGAAAAGAGTCTCTGCTGTTGGTCTGGTTTTGTCCACAAAGCGCACTCACAACTACGTAACACAATTACCATCAATGTTATTTTATCCAGCTATACCTATTTAATCTACACTAGTAGTTAAATGTACACCTCCATATCAATATCAATGGCATAATCGTCAGAGCATATCTAAACACTATATCCATGTACATTGACACAAGTTGTATAACATGCATGACAAAATGCAGGTTTGTTTGTCATTAAAGCTGTAAGATGCACACGTAGTTACATTCATACAATGCCTCGTCATAACAATCCACGTTAGTGACTCCTGCAACGAAACGTAAACGTAGGGAACATAATATTGAAAACCAGAGAGGCATAAATGTGTCCAATAAATCTTTAATTTTATCATCATCCATTTTTTCATGAGATGTTTTTCCTTTCTCTCACTCCTTCTTTACTTACATGCAATTGTCAACTAAAAAACTGAATATGGCAAGAATAATATTATGATGGCTAACAACATGAGTACACGTATTAGTTACATCGTTTTTATGTATTTTGTGCATATATTGTGTGTACTAGGTAGCCATATTGTACATTTTTGTGTTGTACTATGAAGAAGAGGCTGTCATATAAGTAAACCACGCCAAGGCATGTCAGGTAATCTTGCCTTTTTCTTGCTAACATTGAAAACTGTTCAGAAACCACTAGCTACTCATCAAATATGATAACTGTATATAGTGAGAAGCTTAAAGAGTAGATTTTAGATATGATAAATAGTGTAGTTAGTAGGCATTAAGAGTCTGTGTGCGTGTAAGTAGTGTAAAAATGGTTTAAAAAGGCTATAGCAATGTTTAAAAATGATCGTTATTTCCATAGGTCAAAAAGATTAGTCGAACGAGCTGTTGTGAGTTTGTACAAAATGCAAGGGTAATGTATGTGTGTGTATACTGACAGTAGTGAAGTGAACTGCATTGACACTGAGTGACTGTATAATAATGAATGTATGTATGTACAACTACGTAAACTGTGTATTGTTAGCAAAAAAGGAAAATATCAGACACTGTGTGCTCTACTGTAGATAACATGAGAAAGTATAGCGAAGGCTTTTATTGTTTTCAATAATCCTTCTCCTGGTTCAAAGGAAACCATAAAAACGAGACAAAGCAAGGCGAAGGGATACACGTGGAGTTCTGTTGTGCTAATGCATTCTGTACACAATGTCTTAAATATATCTTAGAGCTATATAGGTACGCAGTACACAGTACGCACTGAAATAATATTACGCACTTTACTCTTTTACTGTATGAGGTGAATTAGACATTGTACTTATTATCTATAGCTGTTCTCACATGAATGCCTCCACAATTCCACGAAGTCAATCTATTGATGCGGCTTTGACTTGAGCTAATCGTAAGAAAATGCTAGTTAAAATAAGCTAAGTGTTGAGCCAATGAGAGCGGAGCTATGAAGAGCAATGCCAATACCAAAGTTAACTAACAAGCACAAAATATCCAATGTCTTTTTCTACTCAACTGCAACACTCTACTTTACATACAATAGCATTTCCATGTTACTTTACTTAATGTCAACAACTTTAATTCCATACACAATTGACTAAGGATGAAACTTACCTTGTTCTACCAACACTCTGTAATTATCATATGGACTTCCAACATTATGTGTTCCTCTTTTACTACTATACTACAATTTAGCACTGTTGTGTGCTTTCAATTTCTCTCCACGTGTGCACAAGCAAAATAACTAAAGCACATGCATCTCTCTGTCCCTGTCTACCTAATACCACATAAATTTTGACAAAACACTCTTAGCATATGTATCCATTCCTTCTATTAGCATTCAAAGTCAAAACTTGACTGTACATGAACTGGATTTCTGTTTTTATAACTAAAGTCCTCGTCCTTTTCTCCAATCCAATGTCAAATGTCGTCCAAGACATTAGCTAATTCTAACGCAATGCTATACACTAATACACAGCTTCTTGTTCTTTTTACATACCAAATATTTTTTACGGGATGATATTACGCCTATAGCCTATATGGTAGCCATATTATATCTACTATCAATTGATATGAGAATAATGAATGACTTAAAATATAATCACTAGTCCAAGACAGTCAAACTTTGGTTCTGTGTGATGTGACTTATTTTATGTTCAAGTTCCCACGTATAACTCTTCCGATGTACATGCACATGCATAATAGCAGATTAGGCGTTTTTGTTTCTAACTTTAGCTCGACAACTTGAGAACAAGTTATGCAAGCAAGAAAAGTGATATTATTTCTTCCTACTGTTTAAGTTCCTGTCTCTGCCTGGGAAACATTGCTTTATCCTTATCATACAGCTATACTATTTAACATTCAACAAACTCCTGTCAATTTATTACGTTTACTTTTGTCTGGGCTCAGATGCCATAAGATCTACGAATGAAAAGATTTGTAAAAGAATTTCATGAAAGATTTCATCAAATATCGCTTAGTCCGACGCTAAATGCATAATAGGGCTCTACAATAAATTAGCACATTTAATTAGCAACCTGGGGCAAGTTTGATAAAGTTTTATTCGTAATGTAAGTTAATACTCATCAGTGTAAAAAATATCCATAAACTGGTATTTAGGATGCAAAAATAAGTGAAATTAGCATTGAGCATGTATAATGGTAACGATTACTGTTAAACATTGAGCATACAAGGTGGAAAACGATATGGAAAAAATACAGATGCAAGCTAATTAAGTTAAACCCAATTTTGTGGCAATTAACCCAAATTATAATAATGGTAGCTGTACCATGTGCCAATTGGGATTGCCGACGCCTCCTCATTAGAGAATAAATGTAACTCTTTGTTTCAAATGAGTGTCAATGTGTTCCTAATGACGGCTTTTGGGCGAGTAATGATGCTAATCAATCAATAAGAAAGATAAGGACAGGTTGGCGATAGATTGACTCTCAATCAATTCCAACCGTCTAAAGGGACAGGGCACGTAAAGCAAAGATTATTTGCATTCTCCACGCACATCAGAAGGGAAGGAATACTAATGCGTAAGAAAGAGTGGAGAGGAGCTATTATGACATAATTTGAATTGAACAGTCTATGGTCTGCCTTTTTCGTAGCTTTTTTATGTAGTGTCTGTCTGTCTTATGAAGATAATGAAGTGAATAAGACATATAAACGGCCACAACAATGAAAATTCTGATTAGTACGGATGGAGAATAAGAATTGAAGGAGGAACGTAGCCACACCAGGCCATAGCCCAACTCTTACTACTAACCAACAAACAGAACAATTGATTTGACACCTGTTTCTTTCTATGCGACTGTGTGTGTCATATTGTGGCTTTTTGACTTTGAGGTTCCTTACAGTTTACTGTGTGCATAGATGCATGGATACGCATTAGAAAGGTGAGTGAGCTACGCAATCGAGTCAAAAGATTTGATTTATAACAATAACGACTAATTATGAATGATAGTTTGGTTTGTAGAGACTTGTTCTACGTTTTTCCTTTAGCTATCCCTCACCTCTTCAATAGAAATGCATAATAACCACATAGAAATACTATAAGAAACACGAATTGAGCAAAATCGTGCAAAAATTTATATAACACAGTAGTATTTTATTCCTTTAGCTATCCCTCACCCTCTTCAATAGAAATGCATAATAACCACATAGAAATACTATAAGAAACACGAATTGAGCAAAATCGTGCAAAAATTTATATAACACAGTAGTATTTTATGTCTAATCTGCAAAGATATCGAAAATATTTTATCTCACTAACAATAAGCTTTAGGTAAACATGGTTGTTGTATAATGATTACGTAGAAAACAGTGTAATGAGTCAGTGCATTTATGATGTGCTGTTAACGCTGTTCGGGCATGGAAAACCGCTATCTCTCTCTCTGTCTCTATCGATTGGAGTTCTTGCACACGTACTATTCATAACTAAGTCAATGGCAACTAGAAAGGAGAAATATTTAGCATTTATCTCTTTAATAGTCTAGTTTGTCTCAAAATCATATCTTGCGCTGAATTATGCTGTCATGTTGTGGCTTTTGGAATTTGCGAATTAGTTATGTAAATTAGTGGGCCTACATAATTGCACTGGGAATTCTTATTCGTTCTTGAGTGTTACTTGACATTGATCTATTGTATTAAGTTAGTCTATGCTTATATGCGTGCGAAATTATACGCACAACTGACTGATGATAAGCTAAATAGTTGCTATATCTTGTTTGAAATCTCAAATGCTCTAATATTTGCAATTTTCCTCTGGGATAATCTTTCATTTGGAAAAATTGGTTCATGTAAATAAAGGTGTGTTGATTCTATGTCTATTGTAGACATTGATGAATCACGAGGGTAGATTTTGTTGTGAGCTGTTTAAAAGTGTTCTTATATCCTGGGCAAATCTATACAGAGAAATACGATAGGACATCCAAAGCCTTGTGTCGTAACAATCAAGAAGGTCGAAAAAAGAAAGCAAAATACTTAATTTTATGATTATTCCAAATTATATATGCAAAGAAGATAACACCTTGAGTTTTATGAGTTGCAAAGTATTTAATAAATCAAAGAACGACATTCGTTAATAAAGAAAATTCATCAAGATCAGGCCACAATGGATTTGTAACCTATCAATCTCTCTTTATTTCAATATAATTCGGAGGAAAAATAATGTATTAGAGAATTAGCATTCATTTTACACTATATCGCGTGAATATGGATCATAATTATGCGTAATGTGATCTGTGCTGTCGCTGATACAAAGACATTTGATATAAGTTTGAGGTAAGAGACTTGCTCTGCAGAATAATCAGTACAGTACAACTTGTCATAAGGTTGACGGACAAGTGAGACCAGAGTGAGTGAGATTGTTTAGAGCCACCAATGAACAACTTTTTTTGCGATAGCAGCTTGATAATATAGAAGGTGGGTTCTTAAACCACACAGTCCACAGAGATAACAACTAGCTAAAGTGTAATGTAATAAGGGTTAATGCAATGTTGAATTCATAATGAAATGATGAATGAATTGTGTCACGTAGGCTGTCGGATCTTTTTATCTTTACACCGCAGAGAGCCTACATGTACATCTCAACAATCTTAAGACAGTTCAGATGAAGTGAAGCAAAAAGTGCGTGTAGGCTAGACAGAGCTAAAAAACTGACGACTAATAGATATGCAATAATACTCGAATCAAATTCTTGAATGACTCGAAACCAAAGTACGTATCAATCAACAAGACAATACATATCAGATAAAGTCCAAAAAGGTTGCAATAATTTACATGCAGAAGCAGCAGGTGAAAAACAAGTGTATAGCTTCATATTCTCCATCTCCTGTTCTTGTTTATAAAGCTCAAGTGTAATTTACAATGATGTTTGAACTATTGTAACTTACTTTGTCAAATCTTGCCAATTGAATGAATTTAATCAAATCAAATAAAGTGGACATGAACACATTATCATATTAAGTCATGCAACATCCATACTAGTTAAAATAAATCAAATCTTTTCTCGTGCGTGAGCAGTGACCGTGCATTCTACAGAACCAAATATTTTCATCAACTATTTTATACCAAGTATTACGCGAGATCCTTTTTATCGCCAAACGAATTTCTATAATGTGCATGTGCATTACTTAGCGAAATTAGGATACGCGATGAATATTTTTCTCCCTCAAGTATACTCTGCCCTACATAATTGTTACACATTCAATAAAAATATTCAAATAGGGCGTAAGACATTTGCGTGTCTTTTGGCTTCAATGGCTACCCTAATGCTTCAAAAGTCTAGCCATTTCAGTTACAAATAGCTAAAAAATTATGTACCTATACAAATAAGGCGTTACGACCCATTATCGCACATGTATAGACATTTGCATTACATAATAATAACATAAATATGTAGTTCAATAACAGTATTAAATAAGTGTATCCCTTTAAAGACCAAACTTATTATTAAAGTCAATAAAATTTCATTAAACAGAAATATTTACACACTTTAACATTGAAATTACATAGACAAGACAAAAATCATGAGACTGCAAAGATATTATTATAGCCAGACAGACGCTTGACGATGTTGGCTAACTACATATTAATAAACTGCAATTTCCATCGAAATCAATTGCCATTATTACACATAAAATATTAAACATGCGTAATATGCGAATAATGCATGTGAGTTATTACATTATAATACACTTGTAATATTAAGTAGCTTGGTTAATATTATTTATAGAAGTTGTAACTATTGCATTGTACTGATAATAGGTAGGTAGATATGTTAACATAATGTAAACACTAAGCAAGTTGCATTCAAGTTACATTCATTTGAAGGAAGAAATGTATACAAAAGTTCACTTGAGTGTAACAAAAAGTAGATTTGTACTAACTAAACCAAACTAACACGAACAAGAAACTATAAGGAAATACATAGCGTGCCTAAACAAACGTTGT
>JABASI010002729.1:0-18621 GCA_019776505.1 Tomocerus nigrus | reverse complement strand
AGATTCTGCTAGAAAGTAAGAATTAGACTGACTTCAAGCAAGAAAGTTGAGACGTGGAACAAGTCATTGAATGTAAATCAGCCAACTAGTGAAAAGTAACTTATTTTTAGCTATAGATGCATATCCAGGGAAAGTTTTTCGATTTTCAAACTCTGATTTAATTTCACTGACTTTCTCTTCTTTTTTGATATTTGCATCCCAAATTCAATCCAATTGTATTGATCTAATGATAAACAATTCACGTAGGTACGTAGGACTTATTTGGCAATTATTTGCGCTACGTGCTTTTCCTCGCCAGACACACTGAACAATTAATTAATCTTCAGTTTTGCACTTCAAGAAAGAAACTGAAGCTATGTATATTGTTATTGTATACAAGCAATGTAATATTTCTTTATATGAATGACTGTCTTGTGCTGTATACACTGAATCCTAAAGGAAGAGTGCCAACCTTAGCGCATGAAACAAATTCCACATCGCAAATATTTACATTAATACTATACCTATTCCTACACAAAATATTTCTCACCTACCTAAGTATCATATTACTTTATTTCCGAAATAACAATCATTCATCTTGACATGACTTCTCATCGGGGAATTGAGTTGAGTGAAGAGGACCCAGTTGGACTAAGGTCACTGTTTATAGAGCGTGCTCTGTCTTCCATTTTGTGGATGAAGATTCTCGGAAGAAATGAAAAAATAATAAAGACAGCTCCCTGTCTGAAATGAATATACCTAAGTATTGATTTCCAATAACCCATTTATCAAACAAAAATGTCTGCGCTTTATTTTCAATTGTCACATTCTACATATACAATTACTTTCGTTTTGTTTACGAGAAATTTGACTACTTCATATACGTTTGTTCTGTTTAGTGCATGGAAAATGAAAAAGAAACACAAGAAAAAAACTACCTCTATCCTATCTAATTACCTAATATCAATTAATTTGACTACTACTGGTGCATGTTCGCACATAAGATGTAATTAATAATTAATGTCGGTACATCAAATATAATGAAAGTGGTACAACGCCGAGAAAAGCACCGATACAGATTTCATTGTGGGACTGGGAATCATGTACTATCGACTACCAATAGCCAAATGGATCTGACTACAAATATGTATTTAAGTGTAAATCCATTTTATTATATCTTCCACCATCGATAATTTTAGGAAAAACTGAAACGAAATGAATAGGTAATAATATTTATATTTACTATGATTTTATGTTATTTTGGACTTTATCAAAGTTTCACTTGACCTTCTTAATTTTCTGTCCAATTCCCCCTCTTTTTGGCAAGTACAGTTTGGCACAGGGCACATCTATAACACTTTTCGATTTTGAAGGTAGTTTCAACTTTCACGTTATTTAATTATGTGTGTGTAGATTATAATTATGTGCAACGTAATGTATATTATTTGCTTCCAACGAATTTCCACGAGATTTATAACATCGAAACTACTTCATAAACATAGACAACAAAGCAAATGAATTGCCAACTTTACAGAATAGTATTTTGAAAGCCATGCACGCGGCCAACTAGCAAAGTAATGATATAATAGTAATTATTATTGCTATTAAGCATTTAGCATTTCTATGATCTCGCTATGAACTGAGTTCTTTTCAACGTATAGCTAATAAACATTTAATGGGACATGGTCCGGCGCATTTGGTTTGGTATTGCGAAAAAAAAAGTACTACAACAGGCGGATAGATAGAATATTAATTATTGTAATAGTAATTAGCATTAGCAGCCTTTAATTCATGTTTCGCATTTAAGTATAATATAATAAACAATTAAATCGTTCGCTCGTACTCTCATAATGTAAACTAACATTGACATTAACTAAGACTATACACCAAATTCATCCCAATAATAAACACACAAACTTGCAAGATACACGTATGTCTAAACTCTACAGATAACATCCACTATAGTCACTAGTAAAGAATGCATTGATAATTGTAATTTATAGATTAGAAGTATAACATTCGTTTAATTAATGATTGCACACTTTTAATACTCCTCTGAATCTGAAATTTAAGAATCCATGTACGAATTCTGCATGGTTCAATTAATTTCTATAAAAATCAAAGGTAAATCACAATATGGCGAATAAATTGTCCTCCAGTAGTAAGTATTATTGGTTAAATGGCGAGCACAGTAGTATAGAGATGATCAGAGGAAATATATTTTAATTACACACTGCACATCCACATTTGCTTTACAGTGCTTCCCCAATGTAATAAAGCAAATAATTCGTAGAAGAGACAGACAGCTAGCTCCTACTTCTAATTAATTGTAAATAAAACTACCTATACAAGCTTACAATACAAACATCAATTCGTCGTAAGTAGATATGGTTTTCATAACAAATGCATCAACCACGAACTAAGATAACTTAACTATTCGCTACTCATTTCCAAACCTAATGCAGGTAATCATGCGATAATTAATGTATTAATTTATAAATCTAGTTCGTATTTAGGTACTTGTAAAAAATTAAAATTGTGTCATTTATCTAGCTATTAGATTTTGTATTACTGCTACCTAACGGTCTATTTTAATTATCATTATCAAGGTGTTCATAAATATGTTTGTATTGTAACTGTTATTAATTGTCACTCATATGTGTAAGAAAAGTCATTGTAAAAAGACAGAACATTTGCAAAAAATCGATTTTAAACAAACGCAATTACATAGGTAGCTACTTTTGATTGTTTTCCTTTTGTAATAGTAGTTGGTACCTAATAGTAATAAATTTTTACTCACAGACGCCTCTTCCATTCCCTAATTCTTATAATACACTGAAATGCACGACAAAGAGGAGGTTTCTCTCCACTAGATCCAAAAACTGCCATTATTTCTATACCCACACGCGATGAAACATAACATACCCCCAATGTGTACATACTATTGTAATATCATACCACATTAAGTTTAGAATTACGTATAATAGTCTCATTCTCGTCACTTGGCCAATAATATTTTATCCGTATTATGTGAAGTAGGTACTTATTGTTATTGTTAGTATAAGTTTTCAGCAAGTGATTAGATTTACTATAATTAACTAGCATTCATTTCTAAGATATACTTATACAATGTATATGTACAATTATATTTTACGTTGATTTTAATACATGAGGTTCGAGTAATCAATGTTCATTATCATTAAGTATCTGTATAGCTGTCAATTTGTGGAAGTGACTTTAACTTTATCAATTACATAATATAACTCGTATAAACTTGTAATTACACGTTATTGTAAACATAGCAAAAAATTCTACAACATTGGAACATAAGGAAAATAAAGATTTTAGATTTAACATGTAATTGAAATAATTATCTAACTAATAATCCGTTTAGATAACCAATTAATTTTAGCACCATCTTAAAAACAAGCATTTTTCAGTTACGCTTTTTAAGGAATATATTTTAGATTAGTTTCAGAAGTTTAGATGAATTAGATGCCCTTTCCTTTCCTTGATCATAATGCTAACTAATTTTACGTTAAAAGGCCTAATTAACATTTAAGTTTTACATTTTGGGACTTATCTGTTACTCTTTAACAACAACATTTTTCCGTATATTTCAATTTATTATTTAGAAAAGAGAGTTTCGGAACACTTACTATATACATATACGTACTTACCTACCTGGTATTGATTATTATACGGACATATAAGTAATTATATAGTTCAAAACATTGATTTTCATTATTTCTTTGGTTGCCACAATGCACAATCTTTTTGTTGGTAAGATTAACTTGTCTAATCTGCAATAACGTTATATTTACAGTTTATGTACACATAGAAGTTTAAGGCTAACCTAGTTATCTAATACTAATAAACTATCTACCTCGAATTTAAACAATCACCATTATCATAGTACACCATTTTAAAAGACGTCATTCATTAAGTGACAATTCCTCTGATTTCTACATTTAACTAACCATTCCAAAGTTCACGAACTTTAGTCTCAGACAAGATAAGATCAGGAATATTATGCATTTGCTTTGTTTTGTAATGAGGCAACAATGTTTCTGTTACAAGTTACAACTGTGGTTCAATGAGCCAGTAGAACAGAAATAATCGGTAAATATTTATAGTTTTCTTTACAACGCAACGTAGCTACCACATATTACTGGTTTAGCTACATATTTTCCGACTATTTAATTAGCAGCTCAAACGGCTACGATGACTATTACATACAATTACAAGATTAGTTTAGGTATATTCATGGTATATTAAAGTTGACAATTTTGTAAAGGTGTTATTATTATCAATATCGTAGGGCCTTTATCGATTTTGTAGTTAGCAAGTAACATTATGTAGCAGATACAAATTACGTACATAGATTTATTTTAGGTACTAATTTTACACTAATTCACTGTTCTGAGAATGCGAAGTGCATTTGCATGATGATTTAGCTACTAAATCAATGCGCTCGCACTAACTTTATAGGTACCAAAAGTCTTTATGCTTCCTCTGTAATGATAAATTTAGTACGTTCACTTCACGTTCTAAGATAAGTAGTATAACAGCTACGTAATTGATAATGTATTTAATTAGGTCTGAAAAATTAACTTTAAATAACTAACTAACGTAAGATAAGTAGGATGTACAAATATAAATGAATTTAAAGCCTTCGTTTGTATTTATGAATGTACAATTTGTATATTATGTACTACTTTACTGAAATTCTTCATCTGAACTTAGGAGCATAGTTTTCTCATTAAAATTTGTCCCTTGGGGTTGACTTGTGTTTACAGAACCTGGCTGCCCTGGATTCGCAGTTCCAGGCGGTCCAGAACCAGGTCCGTTCCCAGATGACACTTTCCCTGAAGACTTCCCAGACTTTCGGCTTGGTGATTTGCTTCCCGTGCTGCTTCGTTTTTCAACACCTGTTGAAGATGTCGTAGGTGCCGACGAAGGACTATGTGGTTGATGGACACCAGGTGTTATGATTCCGACTGAAGTCGAAGAACCAGAGCCTCTCATTTGATTATCAGAACTTGACGATGATACTACTTTCCCATTTGTAGCATGCCCATTTCCACTACTATTTGTATTTCTCGCTGCAATCTCCCGTTCGAAACTGTCTTCTCTGGGACTTCGGGCCGAATCTCCTGCTGCATTGTCAACAACAAAATTAACATTCAACAATTAGAAAAATCTTCAGCAAGTTTCAGTTAACTTCAATCATTAGAATTGTGCAAATTGTATTTAATTGTATTCAATACATCATTCTACAAATAGGAAAAATGTTTAGGCTATTAAAAATTGTTGAGTTGCATACTAAAGGGTGAGAAATATTATAATGACTACTAGTGGTAGATACTATTAAGACTACTACCGTACAGTGCAGGCTACAATTACATAATAAATGACTCCACTTACATTAATTTTAATTCCGCATTTATGAAGTTTGCATAATAAAACAATTCATACATTATTTTACTTTTCAACTTTTGCTCGCTAAGAACAAAGTAGACTACACACTACATTAAACAAGAATGAATATCCATTATGTTATAACACAAAATACAGAAAAAATCATATAGAAGTTATTCACTGGAATTTTAAAAACAATAATATTTTTCAGCCCTTACACTTACATTGCGAAGGAATAAAAACTCTACTTTCGATATTTTACTACGTACCAAAAATATTTGCTACATACTTATTGCCCTTTTGCCCTTCCCATGTAAAATAGAATTGGGTACTTATAATTATAGAGAGGAAAAGCGGCAGGGTTCATGAAATGGGTAAAATTTTAGTAAGAGAAAGCATTTAAATGCTTGCAATGCAACATTTCCCTAGAATCTGTTCATCTGTTCATCCAATTACCAAATCAAGAGAAGTCCGAATGTTCTGACTTACCCGAAGAGTATTGTGTATACTGTTGATACTGCGGGTGGAAATTGTGGATGGCATCCGTCATGATGTCTCGAGGGTTCATTGTCTCCTGAAAACAAAATTGGAAATCCGTTCGTTAAACATTCATATCGGAATAATGAGAAAGTTGGCTGCTTTTTGGATTCGTCGAACTGACAAAGTAAATTACTTAATTCATTTTGTAGAAGAAATGTATGCTTTAAAAAGTATTTTCAAAGAAGACCTAGGAATGTGAGAAACAGCTTTTGTGCCATATTTACAGTGGAATTACATCTTTTCTGTCCTTGAAAGAATACACCAGTTTCGGAGTCAATTTATAATTCATTAAGGTTACTACCGACCGACAGATGTAAAATTGATAGTGTTTTTTATTGGCAGACATATAGATGTACTATGTTTTACATTTTACGTTCACTAAATAATGCATTCGTAAGAATACAGTGCAAGAATGCCTTAAAATCATATTTCAGTTATCAAAAACAATTTTCGGTAGCGAGTTGGTATTTGCTACTCTATACAATATATTATAAGATAAGTAGTTGCGATTTGTAAAATTTTTACATGAAAATACACAGTAAATGCATAGGACTTTGCATGAACGTCATAATAATATTATATCAATATAGGAATATGGAAGATCAGTTAAACCATTAAACGAAACTCATCTAAAGACTGACTTATGGATCAGCATATTATGTATTTATATGCACAATAATATCTCAGGAATTAATACACAGCCACGTGCCTGCATTTGCAAAGACCATTCACATCTTGCATTTCAAGTTCAACCTATGTTTGTCATTTGTCAATAATTTACTTCAGCTTCTTCTGATATGATGACGGCACTACGCATAGGGCATAATATCTTTAAAAGAATGCCTGTTAAGTAGTTCTTAAAATAACTTCTTAAGGTGTCCATAGAACAATTGAAACCCATTTAAAAAGTCAATAACAGCTACGGAGATGATGAGATAGATCTAGATGAAGCATTTCGAAACGGAGTCTCCTTCATTCCAATGCTCCTGCATATTTTAACTACTAAAATGTACTTATTTCAAAAGCAAAACTACCATACTGTTCATATCAAAACAGAGGAGAAGAATGATTATTTCATGTTCTATAAGAATTCTTAATGTAAACGAAATGCTTAGAGGATCTTTTACTCTTATATAAACTTTAGATTATTAAACTTGGGTGTTTGACTGTAGAATTATGGATTTATTTCGATTTTCGATAAGTGCAATTTGTAAACTTCTACAGTTCTACTTAGGTACTACATTCACCTTCCATCACCATTTACATATTACTATTTATTTGCTTGTTTTAATAACAAATGTTTATTAGAAGACAGAAAACGATTCTACAAATGAGAAAGAAGCACCTTATGCAGATAAGTGTACCGTACCGGATACTATACATGTGAATGCGTGTACACAGCGTACAGTCATAAGATATGAGCATTATAAATATAATATAAGTTCTAGTTCCACAAAAGGCGTCTGCAAATGGAAAATAGAAGTGAAGTGTAAGGATTTTATTAGCTATTACTGCATCCCAATCCCAATAATGGCATGCGCCAAGTAAATAAAAAATAATTCTAGTCAATAGAGTTGAGATCAATAGTAAGCTACCTAAAACACCTATAGATCCATTGCAAATGATTTACACTAGGGATTTAAGTGTGTCTGACTGAGTTATTGATCTGTAGTAGAACTTCTCGTGAGCAGTATAATTCAAAGTTGTAAATAAAGATCTTAAAATTAGAGCTGACTTGAAGTTTAGAATTGTATTAGAGAGTGGTTCTGGAAGATGTAGAGTGCGGAAGAGAGCGAGAGAGAAAGAGAGGCTGAGAAAATAAACATAAAACGACGGTAATCGTAAAATAACCCGTAATAAAACACATGGTTCACTAAACTCCAGCTCCAGCCGAGTCCATGGAGAACATATGTGTCCTACAGAGAATAGTGAAGCCACATGCACGAAGAAGAGACGCAGCAGGCTAAGGCTACTCTTTTTGTTACTTCATAGTTTGCTGGTTCGTCAGACTCCTTTTTCTGTGAGCACTTTGAGATATTAGATGGAACTAAGCTCTATAATAAGAGTACCCATAATAACTTCATCTCTATTTGCAGACCATTAGTTCGAGCCGACTTCTTTCTATGAAATGTCAAAGTCTGTGCCATGTAGGCGAGTATACATGCGTTCGACTCGAGCGAGGTGTTCACAAAGAGAGAGAGAGAGAGTCCGTATTATTTACTACACTAGATCTAATATCTAATGTACCACAAAGATACAATATCATTCATTTTCATTCGGAAAGCTTTCACGCTAGAATATCTCTCTTGCTTCGATGAATTCAAATTATGTAACACAAACACAGGATTTCACTCTACACATAATATACAGTAATAAAGTAATTCTAACCGGATGAACTGAAATTACAGAACATGATTTTCTCTTTCAATTATACTTTGACATTTTCTGTATACATAAATATTACATGCATCTCTCTATATCTATCTTGGTAGAAAATACTCATCATATGTTTAGCGTATGTCATTATAATAACTGTACTTAGATAGAATCTTCTTAGGATCCGACATCCGACGACTATGCATTATTAAAGCCTTGTATGTATGAAAGGAGAATAGAGTTCATAGTGATTAAAGTTGAATGTATTAACCATAGGAGAGTGTATAATTATGTATGTACATGACATAATAGTCATCTACATTAAATCTCTCTTGCAGATCACATCTCATCAAATTGAATTGAAATGCGACAGGGGATGGGGATGGGAAGTTGCAATAGCTTTCGTTCCAGTTGTCATTACATTGTCCTGGAATTTCTGCCAGAACATATTATTCCACTTCTGATGCGCTGCTTCATCATCATTCCAGATTCACGCGATCAAATCACATTAACTCTGAGCTACTTATACTTTATAAACCAGAAAGAACGACATACATAGCAAAGTGTAGGTAATATACATGCACAACTTGTGCTGTGGTAGCTCTATGAATATAATAATGTTAGAATGGAAGATGTACACACGAAAACGAAACTCATTCCAGAGACTGACTTGTAAATGGAACAAGATATATCTATAATAACCTCTGAAAAGAATTCCTTGTAGAGCGAGGAAAATCACCTGGGACCTGTGCTCATTTACAGAATGTCATTTTACTTGCCGTCGGCGAAGATGAAGTTTGATGACGAAATAAGAGAGAGAGCAGATGTCTGCGTTGATCTACTATTTTACTGCTTTGATACGGAGAAAGATACTACATAGCTGTATCAAACTATAAGATTCTTACTCAAGTCCAGATAGAATCACAATTTTATAAGAAAATGTCAAGATCTAACATAACCTAATTTCTACATCGATGTGAAGCTGAAGTAACTACTTTCATTCTCTAAAATTTAACGAGCCAACTTTGTCAACTTACATATAAAGTAAGTAGGGATACCATATAATTTAGAGGATACAACTCCTATGATCTACTTATTCGCAAAGTGATCGATAAACTTGTGCACTTACTTTCAAGCTGCTCGAGATACTCTGCATGGTGACACTTCGACCTGGGGCGTCCCCTGGACAATTTCCTGAGTAGACCTGTAATTGCAACATATAAATTAACACAAAAATATAATAAATTATTATCCTATCTAAAGAACATGAACTACCTTATAGCAAAATGCTTTGTTGACAAAAAAAGCAATATTTGTTTCTACACTACTTCAGAAATAAAGCAAAAACTATTTGATTGCAAAGTTAAATCTTTTCCCTGTAAAACACTTCCATTACTTTTACTAGAGAGCAAAATTAGAAACGTCTCAAGCTGTTCATGGTGTACGACAGAACAATTCCATTCTATATTTATACATAGGGATATATAGAGCCTTTACGTTCAAAAGACATAAATTATCTGTAAAGCCCGTATCTGTCTTCAAACTACAGTGTAGCAAATGAAAAGGTTTTGCGAACTGCTGCAGAAAGAGAACCTCACGATGATATTTTCTAAGAAGGAGGAAAGACATTATCTTGACATTGTATTGAATTTATAGCGATTCCTTCTCATTTTTAATCCAAAAAAACATACAAAGCTCTCGAAAATCAATGCATACACCGTCGAAGGAAGTTGCAACTTGCAACTTTACATTCATGCACTAGAGAGATGTGAAAATAAACAATTACAATATTGACACAATCTGAGTGGTATACTTACTTGCTACGTTCTATCTATCCCTCACGAGATTTTCTGTTTACACACTAACGGGTATACAAAATTACAAAACGAACACTTCTTTACCACCTTCACTCACAGAAGGATAAAAACATTCCTATTTTTTATTTAAAAAAAAAATTTTGCAGCTATAGTTCACTAAATCCACAGCAAATAAAAAATTGAAAATGTATTCGTTCAATAATATCATGGAGCGTTGTAAGTGTAGGTATCCTATTTCTGATATCATACGTGTACCGTGTACCTGACATCACCACATTCACCACACGTATTAATAAGGATCTATGTTAAATCGCTTTCAAATCCATCTTATTATGATCTCATCGAATGTAAGTAAATAATATAATATTTGAAATGAATTGAGCATTCAGTCATAGCTCATAAATAAATATTTCATCTCTATATTATTCAATTGCTCCCAAATAATTTATGTTCTCTTCTCTTCTATAATATATTATCGTTTCTCAAATATACATATCCACTTTCTGTCCATAAATGTTTTCACAAGTGCGACATAAACGAGCTCTATTTCCTGTTTTCTAGATAATTTATTGGCAACTGAAAATCGAATGGTTATTAGAGCACTCTGAATGGGAAATCGAATTTTCTGCTGAATTGATTTGACTGCGCGATCACATCCTCACATCCCGTTTTCAGCTATCGGGCGGGGAATAACAACAAAATGAGTAGGTAACTGTTCCTCAGTTCAAGCCTAGCCTAGACAGCTATTATGAGGATTATTATTGCCAAAATATCCGTGGGCTTAGTCTGAGATCATCTACCATTTTTCTAAGATTTCGATTTTACTTTTCATCATTGATAATAGGTATATAAAGAATTTTCGCTGCTTGTAGAATAGAGAAGATTCCATTAAGGTGAAATGAGTACAAAAGGAACACCATGAATGCTTAAATCTTACCCCTTATGCCTATAAATGAACTTTCCCTAAATAAATATCAATGTCTTAAAGGTGCTGATGCTACATCAATAAGAAGATCATTATTTTAGCAGTTTGCAGTGCTAGAAACAAATTAATTGTGCTAATTGTTGACTGTCGACTTACATGAACCGGGAAAGCGTATTTGAGAGCAATAGCTGCAAAAAACATTTCAATGCAGATGAAAAAGTTTTGGTAGCCGGCTGAAATAGTTCCATTAGGCAGTCGCTGATGATTACCATCGTAGAGTGGTCCGATAATTTCAGCTTTCTCCAGAATAGCCAGTAGCACGCCTATTGACAAGACAATTGACTTTTAAAGTGAAACTTTAGCTATAACTCTCCTCGAATCGATGTTTTATAAAGTTACGTCCTTTAAATTCAGTAGATTACGTACCTTGCCAAAACGATAAGAAAATCGTGGCTTTTATTGTAGAAAACTTGAGAACAGGATCAAAGGGCGTGAGGAGGTCTTTGGTAGCGAAGTAAAATAGGAACAAGCCATAAAGTGCCAAGCTCACGGACACATTATAGATCATTGTGATATACAGGTAACCGCCTTCGGGACTAAAATTGAAAATAATCCAAATTATAGCATCTCTCTTACCCTCACAACTCACGTTCACGTCACAACCTCTCAGCAAAACACGATTCTTAACAAGCTTTTAGTTTACTAATTGTAATTACATATATTTACCTTGCATTGTCTGCATTTACAATTTTATATCGTTGAATTGTTATGAACTGAACAATCGTTGTCAAGAATGAAAGAACACAAGAAATCAATATTTTGTTCTTTTAAGGCCAATTGACTATATCCAAAAATATTACGTCCGAAAACGAAAGTTATATGAGATAAATGTGAAAAACAGTGCAGACCACAACCGAATGTGCATCATATATTTATTGATATACTTATTACCTAATAGGTAATTAAACAACAATACGATATTGTATTGTTCAACAATCTAAGATTTCTTTTTCGAATTTATATTGCTTCAAGGAACAGACAATCTGACAATTTAACAATGAGTTTAAAAAGCCAGTTTGTCCAATACACCTCGAGTTATCATTGTTTCATTCAGCTATGGTGTGCTATAGGTTGCAATTTCATATCTTTTATGCCGGAAGCTAAAGATAGTAGTTTGTAGTCTTTGTAGTCAATTCCCTTCAGTGTCTCCTACAATAACCTATCACATCTACATATAGTATAGTACATCACTATTATACGTCCACTCGGTCCACTTTTATATAGGTACCTTTTCAAAAACGATACTAAAAAACGTTCCATCATCCATGTCATTTTCTATTTACTATATACAGAGAATCAATTCAATCATACAGTTTTTAAAATGAAATATGAAATTCCAAAAAAACTCTAACTCTCTAACCCATCTGGTTTGTTAACCATAAATTTGTTTATCGCTTAAAAGACAAATCATCTTTGATTAGTGATCTGCATCACTGTAATCTCTATGTAATCTCCATTTATTAATTTAGTAATAACAATCAGTAAATGATTTGGTAGAATGCTATCCATTTGGATAGTTTTATGTAATATTATTAATAAAATAGATATCATTATTATGCTAAGCAGTTGGAGCATTTGGAAATTGCAACTAAAAAATGCGGGAAATGATTCATACCTCCAGTCGCCGTCCCGAAAATGTCCCATGGATTGCAAAATAATGGTCATAAATGCCATGATGGGTTTCACCAGACAAAACTGAAGAGTCGCTTGCTTGCAAAAGCGGAGAAAGCCGATCGTGTAAGTTCGACCCGAGAGACAGCACGTGCAGTACAAGAAATTCGACCTGAAAACAAAGTAGAAAACGAATGTGATACCTTTACACAGTTGTTTAACTATTCTACAGCTATGTGCTAGGATTTTATGTTGTAGCAAGTACATACACATCCCATGCGTTTACTCTTTAAACTTCTGTTGTGTGTCAGAGTATACATATATGTACAAGTACATCGCATTGCACTTTAAGTAGGAAAAATTTGGCAAAACTATAGTATAAGATATAAAAGAGAAAGCACAATGCCACGACACGTACATATGTAGAATAGTTGATGTGGAAGTAGTCTCAAGTTTTCATGAGTAGACTCTGGAGATTCAGAAAGAGGGGAAGAGATAGGTAGAATGTGGATTAGAGTCATGAAGGAGAGGAGGAGGAGGGCTATGTATTACTATTACTACTTGTTACCCATATCAAAGACAAAACACCGTCCCTCATATTCTCCATTACAAATTGACCAATATTAGCCGTCAGACGAAGGCAATAAGCTTAGCGAAGGCGAAGTGTAGTCATAGTCGGAGTTTTCGGAGTCTGTACGGGTATCCTTTGGTATTAAGGTTTATTATTACCTATGTAAGTATTATATCATAGAGAGAGAGAGAGTAAGAAAGAAATGTACCTAAAGCCTTTCCTGTCTTTGTAGTTTCCTATTTTACTTTGTTCTCCAGTCCGTTTTCTTTTCTGTACATTTGTCTTTGGGTATTATAGGGAGCCTTCAGTTAACTTCCCTTTTCCTTCCCTAATCTATTCTTTTTAGTGCGGGACTTGGCTACTGTCCTCTTTCTCCTTTCCGCTA
The DNA here is from genome assembly GCA_019776505.1 of Tomocerus nigrus. Classification (NCBI taxonomy): domain Eukaryota; kingdom Metazoa; phylum Arthropoda; class Collembola; order Entomobryomorpha; family Tomoceridae; genus Tomocerus; species Tomocerus nigrus. Next base: position 4,936 of record JABASI010002729.1, on the reverse strand, counting down.
ATTTACACTTATTTACTCGTATAACCGAAAGTACTCTTTCATTCTTACCTTTCTCACCACATTAGACTTTTCTCTTTTTGCAAAATGCACATTTATATCCTTTTCGGCCTTGGCTACCTTCTACATTATAGATTTCAAGGTATATCTGCCTCAAGGTATGTACTTGGCAGCCTAATAAAAATCAGGGTGACCTCTTTACAGATATTATTTGTCCACTCCGTCTAGCTCTCCTTTTTCTCGAGCGCATTATATAGCCCTAGCTAAATCATACATAAGTAATACACAAGTGCATACGTACCAAGTTGGAAAAGTATATATATACTAACGCTAACAATAAAATTCCACTCTCCGTGACTTTCAACATCCGAGCTTTCTTCCCTTTCTTCAACTTTCTCAGCCCAATTCCTTTCTCTCCTATATACGAAATAGTTATGGAAAAATTGAGTAGTTAGAGCTAGGTTTGTGTTTGAACCCAAATGTAGCCATAACCATAACGAGCAGAATAGTAAAACTAATTAAATGGCTAATGAACGTAGACATAGGCACAGGTGTTCCTCTTCTTTCCTCGGGATTTAGACGGACTTTAAGCAAATCCCTTTTGTTGACTCAAGTGACTCAACCTACATCCCAGAGTTACTATCTACATACATAATTTGTACAAGTACGTCCGCAGTACATTTAGATTTAATTAGCTAGCTACCAAGGAAAAAGTTTAATTAAAAGTCTACAAACGTCACAGAAAAGGGAGGCAGAATGTTAATTGTGGTTCAGGATCTTGATTTATTATGATACGCCCGTCCCAAAAACTGCTAGCAAAGCAAATAAATGTAGAAACTGGTGTTTATTTACTTACATTTAGCTAGCAACTACACTAAGTTGAACAAATAATATCTTTGGCTAAAACTGGTTATCGTAAATAACATACGAGTGCATTTACATAAATGCTGGAATTCGCACTATCCTGTTTACTAAAACCAAATGAATGTTTTTGGTTAATTAATTAGTGGAAAATTGGGAATTGGTTTAGGGTTTGAGGGCTTTCAGTGTTGGGAATGACGTTGGAGCTGAAATCGATTGCAATTACGCTGATGCTGTCACTGAAGAGGCGAAAATGCTATTCTAATAAGTTTCATAGTGTTCTCTTCTACTTAACGTTTGTTAATTAGATACATCTTACTAATTGCTAAAGCATGGAATGTATAAGTGCTGTCAATTTTCCACCAAAGATCTCCTTTCAGTCTCCAATAAAGAGTTTCCGACAAGCGCAGTGAGTTGAGAGTAGATGATTTATCTTTAAAAACATTGAAAATCGTTGTCTAGTAAAAAGGAACATAAACTGTTTCCGAGTCCCGGATTTCCGGGCAGTCAATTTAACATTCAAAGTTTGCTAAACAAAAGGCTCTCTTTCTCTCTAGGAATTCCTATTGATGTGAATATTACAAGGCTAAAAGTTTGATTGCGGGTGAAAAGCATAGTTCTAAACTTCTCTTGTTAGCTAAACTTATTAGAAATGAAAGGAAATGAGAAAGTTGAGAGCTTGTTGCTGGCTTACTTGATGGGTTTTCCTCGAATTTCTGACATGATGGAACCTTCACCGCCCAGGTACTCGTAGCATAGAGAGAGGAAATTGTAGATGACGAAAGCCTCGTAGCAGTCACGGACCGTGTCAAAGTACACGTAATAGTTTTCATTGTTGAAAAACATGAGGCTGAGCCAAGAGTCAAAAGCGTAGATCGGCACAATGAATAATATTCGAACTATCCAGCGCTGTTCAGCCGGGTGTGTGTACCACCGAAGATGCTGATAGATTTGGTGACAAGTGATTATCAACGCTGCCCATACGAAAGCTCCGGCCACACCTTGTGCTAATGACGAGTGCAGAAAAAGACGATTGTCCGACAGTACTGTCGCTGGATGTGGAGTCGCATCACCTAAAGTTACAAAAATCAAAAACTATATTTTCTGTATCTGTAGACATCATACATTCTGTCTTCTGTAAAATTGTAAAATTGAATTTCAGAATCTAAATTCAGTCATTGTCAATTGTCATTAATTATCTGTATTATGTATTTTTTCTTTTAATTGTCACCGCTCCATCTAATCTAAGTGTTCTAAATTCTAAATATCTGCGTAAATTGCATAACAAAAATAATAATAAACTAATACATACTTGTATTGCACTTTTATAATCGATAATTAGAACTATACTATTAATATAGTAGATTAATTTAGCACGCACAGTAGTGTTTTCAGTATTTGTATCAGTTTAATAAGAAACGATCATGTAAGTGGCTACCCAACCTCTGAAAACGGGTAAAGTGACGATACCGAGAAAGCAATATCGCTGAAATGGAATATATTATCAGTGCATGTGTTTCTATAACCAAGTTCCCAAGCTACCGTTTTAGTACCTATTATTAAACATTTATTAGCTGCATTCCCGTAGACTTAAAGCTACTAAATTGTAGAATACAAACATTACAACGATACCCATGAACAATAATATCCCACCGTAGGTACAGTACAGCTAATGACTTTTCCCAGAAAATCTTTATTATAGTATTATGTCCCACAGAATCAGGACATAACACAGAATTTCTAAATTTGATCAGAGGCAATCATAGGAAATCAGAATCAGAAGGTAGTTATCGTTTCCCATCATGCGTTATTATCATACCTTGCAGATAGCACTTTACAAGTGCCAATTACAATCTGTACAGATTTCACTATCGCGTTAAGAGTAATACTACAAACAACCTACCTATAGTGTATACCATGTAATGTAATAGTCATAAGCAGCGATAATAATACGATTAGGTAGTCAAAGCTTTATATGCTTATTTCGTTATGGTTAAATTACAATACTACTCAATATCGCTGCCGTTTTCGTGACTTAGTTAGTTGTTCTCTTTGTTCTCAGGTGTTCTGCTGCTTATTAAATTAACCATATTTAAATCATCCGATCATAATCTCTTTTACATTCCTACACAGAACTGAATGAATAAAAGAAAATTCGTCAGGTTACATGCTAAAGAAAATTCCATTTTCTTTTCAAAAAGAATCTTGATAAGTATTGTTCAATAAAAATACAATTTGCAAAAACATTTTTGGGACGATTTTTGTTCTTGGCTATGCTACTGACATATTACACATCCATGTGCAAGTGTAAGAGTCTAAACTAAAGACCATAATGCATATATTATATCACATCTTTATACAGCGGTAATACACACAAGTACCTCACATTAGTTGTTCTCTTATTGAAAAGAAAAGGGAAAGCATTTCATTAAATCTAACTTTATTCCATTCTGAATTATATTGCCCTGCAGTACTCCTATAACATAACGCAACGCAACGGAGCATTTTGGGATTGTACATTTGAGGATTTGACTTTTGGGAAGAGAACGAGACACTGTATTCACTTGTACTCTGCTTCGAAAATAAGTGTACCAATGCAGTATCTACTTAGTATGCATTATTATATGTATCTCTTTTGTGTTTAATATGCCAGAATGTATTATTTCGGGACAATAGTAAAATTATCTAGAGATCATTATTCTGAAGATCACTTTAGCCATCCTAGTCGAGTCGAGTGCCACGCTCTAATATAATAAAATGACACAATACAGGCACATACATATAGATGCATGCTATCCAACTTTTCTCTGTTAGATGATTGTGTGTGCGAGGCTGTATAACGTAATGTATTATTATTGTAGAGGTCGTGAAAAGACATGGGACTATTCGCTCGCATAGCACACACCGCAGTAATAGCAATAACAAATTATTAGACTGGAGATTGGAGTGTGTAGGGTAGTTCCGAAAGTTGTCTACCACCACGATGCTTACATTACATTTAACGTTTATCTCATTCATACAGTTCAGATAAAGTCTAGGCGAGCATAAAAAATTGTCTTACAATTATCATACGACCACTACTGCACTGCACTACTGCTTTGCGGATCATAGACCATGGCAATTGCAAACAGAGACTACCTAAAACGCTACTCTCAGCATTCTAAATTCAATTCACATCCAATACAAACGAAACCCAGAAGTGAGCGAGATCCATAGAACGTTTTAAACCTTTGCACTTATAACATAACACTTTTATAGAGATACTCTGTTGGCTATAAAATATTTAGCATATGATATCCCTGCCTGATTTTGAGAGAATATCTCTACTCAGTCAAATCGAGTGAAACCTATAAATATCTACCTGTTAAATAAATTCCTTTCCTCTCGCCTTTCCTGCTGCCTTTTCTTCTTTTATTCATGTTACGTTACAGAGAGGCGTAAAGAAATTGAAATTGAAACGTAGACCACCACTGCTAACACCTTAAATTCATACATAAGTCACGGAACATTAAATGCCGCTGCCGCTACAGATAGTGGAAACAAAAGTAAAGTTCAATGAAACGCAATGACGTAATATAACTAATATCCTAATTATTTCTTATCGCTACTATCTAAAATCTAAATACACATTTTTATGATAACTAATTATTTGGTACGTACTGATAGTAGTAATATGTAATAGGTATCAGGTATACTTACATAGGTATAGGAGTATTCTGTGTAAATGAGCATGAGCAGGAAACTTAAGGATATCCTGTATTGTTATACTGAATTTACATATTATATACGTTTTTTAACTTTGTGCCAGAAGATCAGAGAATTTTTACACAGTTATAATTATAGCCGTTGTAGGATACAGTGTAAAATATGTAAAGTGATTTAAAAATTCATCAATTCCTATTTACTACGTAACAATTCTTTTAATGAATATCTTAAAGGGTTAGGCAAGTAAAGAAAGAAGGGATGAAACGAGAGCAAGCGAAGTGGATTCTTTGTGAAAAGAATGAAGAACGGCTGTGTAGATTTCAAAGCAAATGTCAAAGGGCCATTAGTTCCATTTGAGTATCATAGTATCACG